>JANHFL010002573.1:92671-122901 GCA_032468155.1 Oxyrhabdium leporinum | reverse complement strand
TGCCTTTTCCGTTTAAAAGTTTTACAAATTTTTTTTTTTAAATATTAAAAACCCCGTTTAAATTCATTAAAAACTTTTTGAAGCCCCAGTTCCCTTATTCGTTCTTGTGTTTTCTAGAAAATGTATGTTTCATTTTCAGATCAAAGTGTATGAACGTCATTTCAGATGAAATACATTTCCTTGTAGACTGTATTAAATCATGTAACTCAGCCAGGCTGAGCAGAAATAACAGAAAGTCGTCTAGTCCAGGGTACCCCAACCTTTGGGACACCAGGTAGAACCCAACCTTTGGGACACCAGGGACCGGTTCCATAGAGATTTTTTTTTCCCCTGGAAGGGGGGGGGTTATGTTCTGCCTGCATCCCATGGATGAGGTCTTCCCTTGTTTGTGTGGCCCGATTTCTGGCATGCCGTGAACTGATGGCGGTCCCCGGACCGGAGTTGGGGACCCCTGTTCTAGTCGAACCCTCTGCTCAAGCAGGAAACCCTGTACTATTCCAGACAAGTGGCTGTCCAGTCTCTTCTTAAAGGCCTCCAGTGATGGTACCCCCACAACTTCTGAAGGCTAGCCGTTCCACTGATTAAGTGTTCTAACTATCAAGACCTTTCTCCTTAGTTCTAGGTTGCTTCTCTCCTTGATTGGTTTCCATCCATTGTTTCTTGTCTTGACTTCTGGTGCTTTGGAAAATAAGTTGACCCCCTTCTTCTTTGTGGCAGCCCCTCAAATACTGGAATACTGTTATCATGTCGTCCTTAGTCCTTCCTTTCTCTAGATTAACTTGGGATTTCTTGTCCTGCCTTCAGGAGAATAGGTTGACCCCTTCTTCTTTATGGCAGTCCCTCCAATATTGGAATGCCCACTCTAGTGAAAAGAAGGATCCGTGTCAACCCTAGAATCTTTCTTTTCACTAGAGTGGACGTACCCAACTCCTGCAACCATTTTTCATGGCTTTTAGCCTCCGGGCCTCCCGAATTATCTTTGGGGCTCTGTGGGCAGATGGCCATCACCTTGTTTTAAGACTGCTTGAACAGCCCTCTACTTTTGCTTGGTTAATTGTTAATCTTTGTGTCCTGACCTCTTGAAGGTATTTAGCATAACAAAGAAAGAGTTTAATGAGACAGTCAAAGTCTAGGGCAGCCCTGCTGCTTAAAACTTCCTAAGTCAATATTATGGTAACAGGTAAGGAAGGGTTTGGCACCTTGCCCCTGACTTGGGTGTTGGTGCAAAAGAGACCCAACAGGAGTTACCTCTGATCTGCTGATACGGAGGGGAAGGAGGTGCCATCAGGCTTCACAGCCGAGGATCTCAAATTGCCGGTAGAATCTCATACAGAACGTGGCTAGGTGTGTGTCTGGTGGAGACAGGGGCGAAGCCGTTCACAGACCCAGGTAGTCCTCGGCTTATGACCACAGCCGAGTCCAATATTTTTGTTGCTAAGTGAGACATTTGCAAAGTGATCTTTGCCCCCTTGTACGCCCTTTTCCTGCCAGACTGGTTAAGTGGATCGCTGCAGCTGTTAAGTTAGGAACCCGGTTGTTAAGCGAATCAGAAGGTCACAAAAGGGGATCGTGTGACCCCAGGATGCTGCAACCGTCGTAGATATGAACCAGTTGCCAAGGATCTGAATGTTGGATCAGGCGGCTATGGGGAGTTTGCAATTGTGAGTGTGACAAGTGGGGGCAAGTCACTTTTTTCAGCGCCATTGTAACTTTGAACGGTCACTAAATGAACCTAAGTCGAAGATAACCTGTAGAAGATTTCCGCCCTGTGCAGAAATCAGTGCTGTGCTGCAGATGTTCAGTTCGATAGGGGTGCTTCTGCCTACAGCTGGGAGAGGGATCTTGGAGTCCTAGTAGACAATCACTTAAATATGAGCCAGCTGTGTGTTGCAGCTGCCAAAAAAGCCAACACAGTTCTAGGCTGTGTAAACAGAAGGATAGAATCAAGATCACCTGGAGTGTTAATACCACTTTATAATGCCTTGGTAAGGCCACCCTTGGAAGACTGCATCCAGTTTTGGTCGCCACGATGTCAAAAAGATGTCAAAAAGACTCTAGACAGAGTGCAGAGAACAACAACAAAGGTAATTAAGGGACTGGAGACTACAACATCTACAGAATGGTTGCTGGAATTAGGTATGTCTAGTTTGATGAAAAGAAGGACTAGGAGTGACATGATAGCAGTGTTCCAATATCTCAGGGGCTGCCACAAAGAAGAGGGAGTGAAGCTATTCTCCAAAGCACCTGAAGGCAGGACAAGAAGCAATGGGTGGAAACTAATCAAGGAGAGAAACAACCTAGAACTAAGGATAAATTTCCTGACAGTTAGAACAATTAATCAGTGGAACAAATTACAAATCAGAAGTTGTAAATGCTCCAATACTGGAAGTTTTTAAGAAGAGATTGGATAACCATTTATCTGAAATGCTATCGGGTTTCCTGCCTAAGTAGGGGGTTGGACTAGTAGACCTCCAAGGTCTCTTCCAATTCTATTATTCTATTCTAAGTATTCTCCATTATTAGTAAAATTTGAATTCGGTATTATTTAGAAAGATGCTAGTATATTGTTTGCAACAGAAATGAAGCACAATAATTGAAAGAAGGCTCATTGAAACAAGATGGAAAAAGTCTGTACATGATGAAAGTACTATGACATCGCACAATGAAAGAACAATGTTTTACTTTTTCCAGATGTGTGAAGCTTTGAAAGCAAACCATCAAATCTTTTCTTTCATTCCTTGAAAATTGAACTTTAAGATGCAAGCATAAACCTATACATTATTCTCTTGTAAACCCTGCAATTTATTCCCTGTGGGTAGTGAATATGTTGACTAAGAACGTTCCAGTCTACTTTTCCAACCACTAAACCAAATTTGGGAATAAACTACTTCAAGCTTTACTATTAAAAACATTGGTAATGCAATATCTAATTGATTTTATCCCTTTCCTGGCAGTGTTTACTATTGTTTTTGTACTGGCATGATTCTGTAGATCTGAAATGCTAGCACTACAAAGACATACAACAGAAATTCTGTGAAGAATTTTATTTTTAAATTTGAAGCATTTAATGTAGGCCTGGGTATCATTTATACACAGCACATATTATTTTCTGCGTTAACAGTAACCTTCAAAATCAAAATTCTAAGGTTCAAAAACACATCTCTGGATACAAAATCCATTCCATTTGAAAACCAACTAGTTCTTTTGACATTTTACAGAGCTCAGGCAGACACAGAGATTTTATCATTAGCTACTCTAGTGTAAGAAAATAATTTAAGACAATAATTTGATTATTTTATTGCAAGAAGTGAAAGGGATTTTTCAAGACGTTCTCCTTATCAGTGGAATGAAAAATGAAATGTCAGTTGGCAAGCATGTGATAGGTAAACAGAAGGAATGACTGAAATTTATTAAATACATGGATGAATTATTTTGAACAGAATCTGGTGCTTCCTGAGAAGCATAAAGAGCTCCAATATAGTTGAAAGAATCAGTAGGATGGAGTCAGTTAAATGAAGCCAGGAAAGTCTGCAAGGAGACTTGGAATAGTATGACTAGGTAAATAAGTATATCATTATTTTAGTCTAATTTAAATAATATAAAATAATTCTGTTCTACTATGAACACTACATTTCAGATGACAAAAATGGGTTCTCTTACATACAAGAGATGAAGGGACTTCATTTGTACAATTGCATACTTTTTCCTGTAATTGATAATGCTTCTACTTAATGAAAGTTTGGGTCCATCTACACAGAAAAAGCATTGCTGAAAATGAAAGTGGTTGTAGCAAGGGACAGTTAATTATCAAGTTGTATTCTTTTCTGAAATATGATAATCTGGAAATTATGATCTCCTGACATGATTTAAATACTCAACATGTTTAAAACTCTTGAACTGAACTCAGTCAGAAAGGGATGTATATCTCTACTATTAAACTGACTATACTAGCTAATTTCTGGGATAATTTTTTTTATTAAATGTAAAAGCAAAATTTAAAAGCTTTTTGATGGGAAGGAAGGAGGAAGGAAGCAAGGAAGCAGGGGAAATGGGATGGAAGGGAAGGGGACACCAATGTGGGAACAGCTTACCCCAAGGCTGGGTATTGTGGGTGAGTAGTTCAGGGCTCCAATAGGCTGAAATTTATGGAAGTGGCAAGAAGAAAGGGAGTCAGATATCATGTGCAGCCGATTGGTAGCCTATCTATGGTTTTATTTTATATTTTCTTTCAGAAAAGTAGACAATTAACAAAACTGCTTTAAGGGTCTGTGATTCTTATCACATGGGGGAATTCTGAATACATTTATCTAAGCAAAAGCTAATTTCAGTGCTGTTTCACAGTAGGCACCTGACTTCTAAGTAACATTTCACACCAAACATTTAAAGATCTGTATCAAGATTATTAGTTTGGAATGCAACAATAGGGGCAAAGCTAAAACATGACCATACTTGAAAACACAGTAAATCTAAATTTAGTCCCGACGTTTATATTTCTTTTCTGTAGCAAAGATAGAAATAGTTATTTGTCAGCTATATAAACAAATACCAATCCTCTTTAAATCTGCAGTGCTTTTACTTACTTGTACATGACTCACTGCTTCCGCCTTACTGCTTATTTTTTGTGCATATATTTAAAAGTATATATTTTTTATGTTCTGAAGGTCAGAGTTAATATTCTTAATAAGATAATGGAAACTATTCCACTATTCCACAGTCACTCCAGTAGTGCTCCTAATCCTGATACAAACTATTCTTTACATTTATGGAAAGCCCAAGCAATCAATCCTACTTTATATATTAAGTAATCCTTTGCCCTTTGCACCCCTTGGGATCTACAGCTACGATTCCCCCACCCCCCAGGATTGAAAGTGAAATCTTAAAGCCTCTTACGTGTTTAAACAAATGTGAAATAAATCTCATGCAAATAACCAGACTAGACTATTTATTTACCACAGTTAATAATTACAGTGTGAAATGCAGTGATTACTTAGACCATGTATTTCCTTGAGAGTGTTGGCTACAAAAATCCCATGCAAAACATATACCACGGCTTAAAAGAAATAATAGCATGAAATAAATAAGGAAGAAACTCCCTAAGCCAATACAAGTACTTGCTTAATGGTGGACTTTCTCACACCAGCTTCTTTCAAAGTTACAGGATCAGAGCTTAGAAAAACATTCAATGTAACAAACAGGTCAGAAGAAGAAAAAGGAAAGGATTGTTGCACAACAGCCACAGTCTGATGTACTGAAACTGATAGCCTTTAAAAAAAAACATAATATAGAGCATCAAGTGAGACTCTGACAATACTACCAAAAGGAATATATTAAGTTATTCCTACAGTTTTACTTATTTCCTACAAAGTTCACTTGCAGTGCCTGTAAACAAAAGCAATGGTGGAATATATGTCACATATATTATAAATGCTATCCATACAAAGTAGTTAAACGTTTAGGGCTAAAACACAATTTGACCCCCAGAACAACTGAAGGAAAACAATAATACTCTTCTTCAGTCAGCATTTGCTGTATTGTACAGAAAGCCAACCGAATGGAACATTGCCCTAGACAAACAGATTGAGCCCACAGGACGAGCTGTAAATTTCAAACAGTACCTGATTGTCCTGACTGAAATGCAATATTTCCACATTAGATTCCACATTGCACTGCCATCTCCCATCATGACCACCTCAGAGGTGTTGCAAAAAGCACACTTGTTCTGAAGAACCTAATAAAGTAGCATATTTAGCAGTTGCAGAGCAAAAGTTAGCCAAGTTTCAGGAGACAGGCAAGCTCTGATTCATGATCTCACAATGATTTCCTAATGTCTGCTGGCTTAAACTCTGCAACTCACGGAGGGAAGCCAGTTTTCCCATCTGAGATCTCAAATTACTGCCTTCTTCAGTATTTACATTATTCACTAACTAGGAAATCCTGCTCTGTTTGGAAAGTAACAAATCCTTGGTACAGATGACTAAGAAAGTAACTTATTGGTTATTTGTTTATATGGTTCCAGAACATTACTTGCTAGAACCACAATTGTTTGAGGAAGAGGAAACACAATTAATTCATGTGAAGGTAATAGTGTAAACACTCCAACACTTTTGCCTAATGTATGAAGTTTTGTTCCAGAAAAAGTATGAGTAATATTCCAATGCTGGATATGAACACATGTTAGAGGAATGACTGTCTACACTCCCAATACTACATAACATAGCAGTTAGAAGGGGCAATCTGTTATTGAAAAGCTACTCAAAAGGAAAAGCTTAAATGAAAAGAGACAAACTAGAGATAAACCCTGTATGATAATTCAATCTTCAGATTTATTTTATCAATCTAAAATAATGAAAGAAATACTTTAAGCATTATTGCACACGTTATGCATCAATAGTATATGTGATGTATATGTTACATTACAGTATATATAGTATATGTAACTTTTGCTTTACTCCTGAATAGTCATTCTTTCAAGAACCATTTTGCCTGTGCCATCATTATATACAGTTAGAAATCTAATAAAAGAGATCCTTCTGTTCTTGCTGCCTGTGGATTTCATGGAACACTTTTCATGCAAAGTGAAATAGAAAAATCACCCAGATTCTTATGGATTGTAGGAACAAAGATACGTATTTGTAATACTGTGGTACTGAGAAACAAAGAGCCAAATTCAAGCCATTTTCTGAACAAGAATGCCTTTGTATTATAATCCTTGTTTTATTTTTCTGAGAAACAAAGCGTTATACTTGGAAGGTTAGAGCTGTCTGTGAATATTGTGAAGGTTTTTTTTCCTATTACAACTTGTCATGTAAATTAGTTTGTAAAGAGAACAGTAATATCAATCGTACTCATGATTGTTTTCATAATTATTTTATAAATTCCGATACACATATTCAATAATATGAACATTTTGAATTTTTCATTTTGCAATTTGAAGTTATAGAGTCTGCAATGGCAAACTCCAGGCTTTCCATTACACAGTATATCTCAAATGTAATTCTTTTCTATCCTAGATATTCAAACAATTTCCTACTCCATTCATACTCTACTACTCCTCTATCTGGCTAATGTAAATCTCATAAAAGAGGAACAGCAGGTCAAGACAGCTGACAACTGCAGACTTTTGGTCCCCAGCCCTCTATTATATTTATTGTACATCCCTCTTTTCTTCAAGTTGTTTAAAGTACTTCAAACCTTTACTCATTGCATTATGACAATTTTGTTGATCCTAATAAAGTTATTGTTCTATTTGTGTTTTTTCTGATGCATACAAAAATAAACATCAGCTATGTACTTTGTCAGCCATCTTTCATTTTCTTTCCTGGAATAATTTACAGTTGACATATATGAAAATTTGATAAGCAGAGTATTATTATTGTGTGATGAAAGTAACAAGCTGACAGTTACAAAGAGTAACATTGACAATGGAACAATGAACCAAAGATATATTTTCTTTCTGTTTTGATTAAAACATGTCTTAATCTAAAACCTAAAAGGTTTTCACTGACCAATGCGCCAATGTGAGTAGGGCTTGAGAAATGAGTGCAATTAGCATAGAAGATGAACCCTCTTAACCATGACTGCCATCTGTTCTTTGAGCAGGAACTATAAGTCCAGGTGGATCACAAGGTTTGTCAATTCAGAGTCAAGACTAGCTCTGTATGTATGGATATTTCTTGATGGGGAGATGCTTAAAAACCAGGCCAGGACTAACCTGAAACCTGATCTTCCACATCCAAACTCCTTCAGCCTCCAGGCACTAGGAGAGAACCTTGATGACATCACTTTGGTAACCTGGGATAAAGATGTACGATTGAATATCATCAGTGTACTGATAATTGTTGATGAATGATCTCACCCAACAGCTCCATGGACCCGGGGTTTGATAGATTTCTGAGGAACCCCAGAAAGTAGGGGTCTCAGTCTCTTCCCCTCTATCAATACTGTCTGGAACCAGACTGAAACAAAGGAGAACAATTACTGAAGCATCATGCATCCCCCACATCTAATCCCCTGTGCTGAACAATACCATGACTGATGATTCTGAAAGCTGCTGAGAGTTCAAGCAGGCCACAATGGATGCTCTATCATCATTCTGAGCCTATCAAAGGTCATCAATATGTGTGATAAATGACATCTCAGTGTTACAACCAGACTTGAATACCAATTGAAAAGGACCTAGACAATCTGCCTCTTTCAGTGCACTCTGGAGGTGCTGGCTAATCATTTTTCAACAATCTTCACTAAAAAGGGTCTAGCAAATTTTTACTGAAAATGGGTCTAGCAATAGCCACTTAAGGAGAAGTTTCATAAGTACTTCTTTCAAAACAGGTAGCATTATCCTACCTACCTACCTAAACTCAAAATGGTGAACACTAATTAATACTTGTGCCTCTTATTTCACACCTCAGAATAACATTGGGCTGATAGAATGTGTTGTCAGTGTTCGCTCTGTCAAGAAAACCCCAATTTGACACTAATAGTCTTATCAGATGCTGCGGGCGGGAGTGGGATAACTGAACTGGTCCCACCTCCCTGAAATGGGATACCACCTCAGAAAACTCCCATCGATGGAGTGATCTGTTGACACTTCCTGTAAGCTACATGGTGCACAGATGCCCTGTTGACTTTTGCTAGCTAGCAACACAACTTTGTGGGGGGAATCACTGCTAGAAGTTTGTAGTAAGTGTAATCTCCCTGGAATAAAGGAAAGATAGTTGCGATCATTCATATGATTCTGGATGGCAACTCATCATGAGTAAACCGTGGAAACTGTTTTTATGGTCAGCTTAGAAGTAGAGTGGCTGAGAGTCGGGATTTACATCAAGCTTAAACTCAGAAAGTTGCCTTTATGGACACTAAGCTCAACCAAGCTTTATATATTAATCACTTTTTTAGATTTTTAAAAATTCTTTTCATATTAGAGATTAAGACTGTCGGACTGGCAAGGATTTATTTCATTCATCAGGTGAGTTTCCCTCTTCTTAAAAACGATGAATTCTTTTAAAAAAGTAAATGATTTTAGGAAACTATATACCAGGAGACATAGTATATGGATTTTAGAAAGTTAATAACAGATTAGGATGCTTAAGGGATTTGAAATTATGGTTTTGAATTATTTAGAAGTTACTTTCTCATGGGAAGGTGAAGATTGTTTTTTCTTTTTTTAATGATAAGAAGACCTTGAAGGCTGGGCACTAGAGCCAGAGGATAAAGAAAATGGAACAGAAACCCTTAGTGCAATTTTTAAAAATACATTTCAGCTAAATTTGGATATATATTTTTTCTTAAGGGTATATAAAAAAGCTCTCTAATTTTTGGAAGGACTTTTTTTTAGAAGTAACACGCAAAGGAATACATTTTACTTATGGATACAAGATAAATTTGTTAGTGTTCTGAATTATTTTTACTTTGAAACATAAATGAGCAGCAAATTATTCCTGTGACTTTTTTTTTTGAAAGGGTTAGTGTGTGTGTGTGTGTATGTGTACATATGTGTGTGTATGTATGTATGTATGTGTGTGTATGTGTGTGTATGTGTGTGTGTGTATATATATATGGTAGATTTATAATATTGGCTTGTTCAATCAGGGTTAAACAAGAAAAACCTGGCTGCTCTTAGTGGACTTTTGCTGCCAAAGATTTTATTGACATGGTATTTGGACTTTGCTTTCCTTATCTAAGAGAAGAGCTATGGGGAGAACAGCAATTAGGAAGAAAATGCTTATATCTGGTTGCTCTTACTGGACTTTTGCTGCCAAAGATTGATTGATATAGTATTTTGATTTTGTTTTCCTTTCTAGAAGGTGAGCTATAGGAAGAAGAGAGATTATGTTTTATTTAGAGAGGGTGGTAAGCTACTAAAATTGTTTTTACCTGCTGGGATGAAGGGAGAAGTTACTTTTTTTTCCTTTTCCATTTCTAATACTCTATTTTCATGCCCCCTCCCCCTTTGTTATTTGGTATTTTTATGCTTGCATTTTTTGTAATTTACATTGGCTTTTATTCCTTTCGTGTATAATTCTTAATAAAATTATTTGGGGGGGGATCATTATCAAGGAACTGATGGTAATATCTTCCAAGTCCAGATCACATTGCCATTGCCCCAAGATAAAAGGAAGGTTGAACATTCCTTATTTCTCTCCAAAGGTGGTCCAAAGAAAATTTGGATCAGGTGTAAGGTAACCCTAATGTCTGTACCTAGGGATGGCAAGTACAATCTGACACAATTTTAAAGCATTCAGGCAGGGAGGCTGCTGTGTATCAGGTGGGGGGGGGCTGCTAGACATGCAATAATCCCCTTTGATCTCTAGAGCTTAAATTCACTAATAGAGCTTCACAATTTGCTATCTATGGATTACTGACCCTAGAAGTCTTCAGAATTTCTCAGATAATGGCTATATCCTACCCTGTTGTCGAGTTAATGGCAGGTGCCATATACATTTGGCAGGACACATCTCTAAGAGGAGATGTCCCCCTTTCATGCTTCAGCAATGCGAGTAAAGTCAGTTCTCTCACCCGCCATTACATCATGGATGAGAAAGCTCACTGTGCATTAGCTAGCAGAAGCTATGAAACCACTCTGTGGAATCCTAACTAGCATAATTTTGAAAATTTAATATCCCAGTGGTGGTATAATAGCTGTTTTCTTCTTTCATTAGGCTAGACTTGTATCTCTAATGGACATACAGGTTTTATTATGTATTAGAACTTCAATCAATTTTCTTTCACTTGTATTCTAGCTATCATACTATCTAGTTTTATTGTTCTTACCTTGGATAAACATGTAGAACTTTCATGGACTCTGGAAAGAGGAAAAGATATCTTAAATATAGAGATGACAATTGTCCAGGTCAGTTCTGTATCCTTTAGAGTGACAGGATATCAATAGGAGCATCAGCTATATCAACAAAAAAATCCCTATGGACCTTTGGAAATCCATCAGATTTCATTAGCCGCTTGGATAAAATAAATTTAATAAACTCCTAAAGCTTTGAGTGGGAGAAAAACTGAGAGTTCAAATTTGGAAATGATCTTATAATGAGATCATATATATGTAAAATACTCTACCCTTAGATTCTCCTTTTTAATTTCTTCTCTCTCTGAAAGGATAACATGTGTCCTGTTGTATGTATTGGATTTTAATGACACAATGGGACAACAGTTTTCCTGCTAGTTAGGGATGAAGATCCTAATTTCATTACATCCTTGGATATTCTCAGTCACCCATGTCATGGTTATCCCAAAAATGCTTTTTAAAAGGCAACTGGATTTTTGTGTTTTGTGTTTTCTTGAAGAGATTTCACTTTTCATACAAGAAACTTCATTACATTACTTTATTTTTTAGAAATGCAGAGGTTGCAGTCCAAACCTATTTTAGATAGCAAGACTCTTTTACAGAGACAAAGAACAGCTACTAGTGTTTTGTCCGATATCGGCAGCAGATTGAGGGAAGAATTGTACAATCATGCAACTGCAAATGCTCATATTCACAAGCATCCCAATCAGATGCCTGTAATAATCACAATTGCCCTATACTGCTGTAAGAGGAAGATACTGTTCTGGACCAGATGATCCTTGCTTGATCCAAAGAAGTCTGTTTGTCACACAATAAGTATGCAGGGTAATACTAAGTTGTATCTCCTCCTTCAAAATAAATGATACTTGGCAATGTCCCAGCAATTGGAATTGGAATAGATGTAGAATATTATGTAATTTTATCTCATAAAGACAGTGATTTTCTATAGGTTTAACTTTCTAAAATTGGTCAGAGATGGAACGGTTGCAGATAATTCGTTTTGCTCTTCCTTGCCAAAGGAAGCATTCCCTTCCTATTGAATTATTCTAACTTTTGCCCAGTCTATGTAGGGAAAATTGTTGAGAGCGTGGTTGGCACACAATTACAAAACATTCTAAATGAAGTTGATTATTTGAACCCTTTTCAATCTAGGCTGAGGCCAAGGTACTGCACTGAAACAGCACTGGCCACACTTGTTGATCACCTTTGGAAGGGTCAGAATGGATGTGTGCACAACCACTCTGGCCCTTCTGGATCACTCAATGGTTTTGACCATTGAATCGCTCTGAAACACTTTTGGGGGGTTTGGAGTGGAAAGTAGTATATAACAAGGCTTCTCCTTCATCCGCAGTCAGTTACAGATGGTGGAGGAGAACATGTTGAGCAACTAGGCCTTGCAATCTGAGGACTCGGGAGCCTCAGGGCTTGAGCCTTTCGCCTCTCCTTTTAAACATCTACATACATGAAAGTGCTGGAGGAGGTCATCCAATGGTATGGGATGCAGCAGCATCAGTATGCTGATAATATCCAGTTATACATCTCTACCCTCAGCCAGATAAGTGCTGTGGTGGTGCTGGAAGTTGTAAGGGTCTGGATGGAGAGGATCTAGCTTTGACTCAATCCTAGCAGGACAGAATGGCTCTGGCTCCCCCCCCCCCGCAGGCCCAGATAATAATTAATCTCTGACTCTGAATAGGGTTACATTTCCCCAGACTGAGTTGGTGCACAATTTGGGGGTCCCCCTAGCCTCATGGCTCCTGCTCATTATCAATTTTCTACTTAGATAAGTCTTAGAGACTAGCATCCAAAATTGTAAAGAAAATACAATTTTAATTTTTCTATTTTAGAAAATTAGAAAATCCATAATATACACAGTCCTTCCAATTGCATTTTTCAATGCTACTGAAGTTGTGAATATTCATTATGCATTTTATTACAACATAGGCAGTGGATCATAGTTACAAATGGCAAGGATTGCATGTACTGGTATGCATGGAAAGAGGTTTAAAATCTTTACATTATTTATGCATTAGTTCTATTTATAAATTTGACTATCTCCATTGTTTTATCATGATATACATTCTTTGCAGAATGTAGACCATACATAAAAATAACATGGAACTATGGTCTATGCTAGAAAGGAAGGAGGATACTATATGCATGCTCAGTTGCTCTGCAGTCACAGTAAATTTTACCTAACACTACCTTCCTTGGAGAGATGTAGTGCAGACCCTATGACTCACAAGCTTGCTCTCAAGTGAAAAAAAATCATCTGTTCCCAGGAATCCTGACAGTAAACTAAGTCCATAACAGATCCATTGTCTTTTTGTTTTACAGCATTCCATTGTCTCACACAAAATACATAGATGCCACAAAGAGGACAATATAGTTATAAGTCAGTTTCGACTGATATCTAGTTGATATTAATCTCTCAGGAGGTATTCCTAAGCATATTTATTTGGGGGGAAAATCTACTGAACTCAGGAATACACACACAGAGGCTGTCTGCAAGAAAGGAGGAAGTTGGCCTCAAAATCTATAAACAAATGTAGCCGTTTAGTGTATTAACTTTTTTCCACCTACTGTTGTCAGTAGACTTCTCATCTCTTCCATATATGTATTCATTCCAAATTCATAATGAATAGTATTCCAGATAATCTCCAAAGCTTTCTATTTTACAGAAAGTATAACATATAAAAACAAGTTTGTCCTTTATATTAAACCATGCTCTTCTTTAACTCAAAAACATAACTAAAGAAGAATTTGAAATAAGTAATCATGCTTACAATTCATTTTGCTGTAATATGTATTTTAATAATCACCCCTATAATAAATAGGAAATATTTTTTGAATCTTACTTAGTAATGTCCAAAATAGTTTTAAAAAAATATACAACTCAGTAAGCTATAACCAAAGTTTTTTATCTAATAAATGCAATGATTACTACTGATTATATAATTGTGAGTTCAAGTAATATATTCTATTTAAAATTAGCTAACCTCCCTGCACTATTACCTCACTTCCTTACATGATAAGGAATCTAAACAAACATTAGTGATTTAAATGAAATAACATGGATGACAATGAAACCTTTTCTCTTTTAAGTTAAAGCTAAATTAAGGCTAATCACTACCTTAGTAGCCTTCACTGTGCAAATACAGCATGAATGTAACGAAGTGGAAGTTAGACTTCAAGGGAGGCAAGGGCAGAGAAATGATTATGCCATTATGCCAGTAGACTTAAGATTTGCATACTTTCTGCGAATGTCCATGTCCTGTTTTACTATCATGCTGGTTTGTTTGACACTTCCAAAGTTTAATATATGTTTCAGTTTCCATAAACTATGATTTGGGATACTGAAAAGTATTAGGGAAAGCTATGAGCTAGATTTATTTTTAGAATTAAAAATAAGCATTAAGCACAAGTATTGTAAATATAATTAGATATATTAATTAATAAGCTGGATTGTTATGACAAAATCAAGACTCAAAGAGGGAAGCATAAAAGAAGACCATTATTTACAAAATCTCAAGTAACTGTCTGAACCAGGCCTCCAGTGCAATTACATTATATATTACATATCCATACTACATATGCAAATTAAAATAAATATTTATGGATCCTAGCAATAGACACAAAACGTTATTGCATTCATCTGTGCTGTAAAAAATTGCCCCTGCATTGTGATAGTTGCTGTCATAACCATAATTTGCAGGGAGATTGCTATCATGTCATGAATTTCTATTAATTTGCACCATATTTCTGGAAGAAGCTGTGGTATAGACTCTATTAAGATGGTATTGTTTTGTATTTTGTGATATTCCCTTTAATTTTAATAGGACATTAATTACAAAATTTTCATTTTCATTATTACAACTAAGCTGTGGTGCACACATTATAGCCATAACACTAATGCAGTTGATTAATTGGTTTTTTACATATGCTACAGTGGGCTGCAATTCAACACATTGGATTAAGTGGATATCTGAATCCTTTAAATTACAGAAAAACATACAAGGGATCTCTTAACTTAGTCTAGATTTCAGTAGAGAATAATACATTGAAAACAAAACAAAACAAAACAAAGGCTTTATTGCGAATTGTAGAAAAAAGCAGAATTTTATCAAACATTAGTAACTGTACTCTTAAACTTAAGGATATGTATGCATGCATTTACATAATAATTTAGAACATATTTAAACAACAATTTAAGATTATTTTTTAAAGTATGATAATTCTATACTATTTATGTACATAAATCTTGGGAAAATGCAGGGATATGTTTTTCTTTAAAAAAATCTCATTATCTGGCTACATAGCTCTACAGAAATACGTTTCATGTTTCTGGGCTTGAGAATAACATATTGCTGTTACAATAGTCAAATAATTATCTGGCTTGTAATTCAAAAACATGCCAGGGAGAATTTTATGTCTTCACTTCTCCAAATATTGTCTTCCATCCATGAATTTGTTTCGAACTGCAGCTCAGTCAGCAATGACATGTAAAAAAATGAAATGATTTTTTTTCCTTCCTTTTCTATCCCTACCAATTACATTACTGTATGTGGAACCAATCCTTAAAACATATAGTTTTGCAAAGGATGTCAAACTATAGGAGAAGATGAAGGGTTTACAGCCAGTTTCTATGACGTTCCTTAAAGAAAAATAGATAGGGCTCAATGGATGGCAGAAGAGAAGCATTCAAACCCCTCTCATCATTATTGCTAAAAATTGGCAATGCTGTTTGAGAGGGTCAATCTATAAAAATAGATTTAACACAGTTACGATGGGGGGAAAAATAGTCCCTAGACTCATTTGCTGTAGGATGGTCTTGCTGCTTTGCATCATTACCCTACTTTCCTCTGTGATTCTTTCTATACCTTTCCTCCCAGCCCACTGCTCACTCATTTCTGATTTAAACTTTACTCTTACTCTCTTTTGGGGGTATGGGGCGGGGATACAGTTCATGTTAATTAAGCCAGTATGATGAAATCTATTGAATCTTTCTGCCTCACTAGTTTAGAGTGGATATTTTGTACCACAATAAGAATGTTGCTTATCATAAAACAACTATTGACATCTATATGGTTATGATAACTTCTCCTTGGATAACATGGGAAAAGTCTGTCAGATATCCTTGCTGTTACCAATACTGTCACTGTCTTCCTTACTTTACTAGCTTTTACTTCTGTCTGTGAATTAATCAAAAGTTATTCAAGTATGCATTGCATCCTATATTTTAACTCATCATGAATTTTATTTAAAAGGAATAGCATTAAAGTACGCTCAGAGAAATCATTAAACTGTCTTTCACATTTTATATAATTTTTCACTGCTCTTCAAAAAGTAATGACTGTGCTTAATTGAAAGCAATTTTGCCTTTCCAGCATATCTTAAAAATCTGGATGTTACATTTGAGGCAAACTTGATTTTAGGTCAGTAGTAGCAATATCAATTATAGAAATATTCAGAAAAACATATGGTAATGTCGAAATACATATTTTAAGAAGATAATTTCATTGTCATTGCAGTACTGATATCATCAGATTTAGCTATATTTGTCTAGTTGTCTTATAACCCTTTCCATCAATGTTTTCTTCTACTTGATTCAGGATATGGTAGTAAAATATAGTAGACAGAGGCTACATTGACACTTGATCAAGTTGATTATTGTGCTAGCCAATTTTCTAGGTTTGTATAATATATTAACCATAAACTAATTAAAGAGACCCGGGCTGGTATAATACCCTCAGTTGCATTAAAAAAACCCAAATCTAACTAAACTTGACCATAACAAACAGTTTGTTGTTTTAATATATTTGCTAGATTCTTTCCCCCTATGACTTCATTAACCATGCTTTCTGAACGCACCAGATTGTCAAATTATTTTCTATGATTTGCAACTGTTGTAAGTGCACTTAATCTAACAACTTCATTCATCTGCATGTTAGATAATACCATGTAGAGGCAAACACCTACTCACTTACAGGACAGAAAGAATCCTAAACCTTTTATTACCCATCTCTCCATAAATAATGTGTAAATGAAAGAGTAAACTAATTTCCAATTCAGATCATACAATTCACACACAGAGACACTCATTCCTCCCTCCCCCTTTCTCTTTCTCTCACATACACACATTTTAAATCGCCTTCAAGCACATTCCCCAGAGCATTTAAATCAAAGATTTAAAAATTCAAATGAAGAACTGGAAGAGTCTAGAAATTGGCTAATGTATTTTTAAACTAATTATACATTTTCTGTCATCTTGTATTCACACTTTTTGTTACTTTGTTTTAAGATATAGAAGGTTTAACTGAAATATTCTATTATAACTCACAATTCAAAACTTTAAGACTTTAATGTCATTTATTTTAGCAATGCAGTTTTCATTTTGTATGTAAATCCAGCCCATTTCAGTTACAGGATAAGTTCTAAATATATATAGAGAAAAATAATCATGACCAGAACAAAAGGAAATAGTTTACATTTCTACACATTCATATAAGATAATGTTAATTAGACAGGAATTAGCCATGAATAAAAGTACATATAAATAGCAAAGGTTTAATGATTTGATGCTGAAATATTTTTAGCTAAAATAATATAGAACCTGCCTATGTGAATAAAAAAGTGTTTTCTGATTTCTTGCAACACAAGCTTTAAACTTCAAATAAGAGTTTAAATATTTCTTGTAGCCTCAACAGAAAGCTGTAAATTCAGAACTATATAATAAGAGAGATTATTTTGAAAGGCATAATTTCTTAAAAACTGCAAATTTCCTTTGCAATATTGATATCATAAATTTGAAATTAACAATCTTGCATAGCTCTTATTTTACAAAATTCATGTATTAATGGTTGCCTGATTTTATTAAAAATAGCTATCAAGCATTATGAATATTGAACCATGTGTTACTCTAATTACCGGTAAGAAGCTATTCTCAATAGTGAGACTTAAAAAAAGCCATCAGTGTAGCACACATGTCAAATTAAATTGCTTATTTTGCTGTTCCATGACTTTGGCAAGAACAATGCACTCAACACTCAATCTCATTACTTTCGACCATCCCTCCCATTTATCACTTCTGCCTTCTGTCAGAACAACTGTGGACAGCATTTGATTTTGTACCATATGAAAGGAACTGGTTTATTGAACTTTTTCCTTGTAGCAACATTAATCTGTACTCTACAAATTCATACCTTCCCCCAAACCAAGCACACTTTGTAATGGGTAAAATTTAGCAGTAGTAAACATTCTTCCCTGGCCAAGAAAATGCATGATGAATTAAAACAACTAATTAGCATATTTCTGTTTTAAATTAAATGTGTATGAACACAACACAGCATCTGGAGAACCATTGTCACCACAGACAGTTCAAGGGAACAACAAGCAGATTTTCAACCATTGTAATAAGTCTGCATGAATTTTCCCCACCACACCCCTTTCTTCTCCATGCGAAAGTGCCTTACAGCAAGAGAACGGAGCAGCCTGGAGACATTCAGTTTTGCCAAGATTTTAGATTCAACATTTGCTTACCTTTTATAGAAACCGTGAAGAGGCTGAAGACAGAGAAACTGCCAATAATCCAAACAGAAGGCCTTTAACTTCAGCATTTTAAAACAATTGAACTGCAGCAAGTGAAACCTTGCTTGTAATCTTTAATAACCGACTACCCCACTTCTTAATGGAGAAAAAGGCCAAACAGTATTAGTTATTTCCCTCCCCTCTTCTAAGAGAAAGCAGCGTGTTTTCTTGTTGCTACCAATGTATGCCAGCTCTTTATCCACATGGTACTGCACCTGCATAGCTACAGTGCTGTCCTTTAATACAAAGAGACAGTAGTACAAAGGCTACAAATTCATTTTCTGATCCGTGTTTCTTTTGATTTCAGTTAATTTTCCCACTGCTCTTTCAGACAACCAGTGATTGGCAGTACAAACAAAAAAAAGAATAAAAATCCTGCCAATTTAGACCATTTCAAAAATCTTAAGTAATTAGTAAATATTCCAGTCAGGTTTCTTGAGGGCCCCTCCAAAAACATGAGGAAAATTCACAATTCTTGAGTAAGAGATAAGCAAATATTCCAGTCTGATGAGGACAAAAGCAGATATAGGAGAATATCATATAAAACTCCTCAGTTCTGCAACTAAGCTGAATATAACTTTTTTTTCCTTCTCCTCTGGTGTGAATCACATCTTCTCCATTGTCTGCTAGTACATGGGAAAAATGTTGGTCTCTTTATGACTAGAAAGAGAAGAGAGGTGGGAAGTGACACACAGAAGTGTGGACCCTCCCCACTCACAAAATAAATTATGCTTATCTTAATCCCAACACACTTTGCCAGTTAGATCTCTCTGAAGAAAAACTAATCATCTGAACCACATGGTGCACAGTGGGGCACGCTCCCAGCTGTAAAAGCCAGTAGGATAAAGCCTCCCCAGATAGGTTGATTCTGGTTGTTATGGCAACAGGAATACATTGATAAAATCTGAAATGGAAGCCTGATGACAGTTTTTCATTGGCTTCCAGAGATATAATGCATGTATAACAAGCAATGCTGAGGTACTCTTAGCAATCTCATCTGTGAAGATTGAATTTGGGGCTAGGCTAATTAACAGCACTGTAAAACAGCAGCTAGCCCTCATTTAGTTACAGTGGAATTTTATTCCAAGGGGACCACAGAAGCAATTAGCAAAGAGATGCTTTGAAAATAGAAAATTTAATATTAGAAGCATTTGCTATTTAAATCTTTTGAGTGAAGCAGGAATGATAAAAGCAGCTTTCATTTACTGTTCTTGGAAACCTCAAGCTATTTGGATTCTTTATCTTTGAATAAGAGACTATGTTTTTCTGAACTTTTTTTAAAAAATTCATGTCAGCTTCCTTTGCATACATTACAGGTGCTTGGTATAAACATATGCAAATAATAAATGTTCCAAAAATCTATTCTAGAGAAGATGTATTATACTGTATTCATGTAACAAGGTGATGATATTTCAGGACAAACCTAACCTCATAATCATGACCACAAGAAATGAAAAGCAATCATGAATCACTACAATGCCAGTTCATATTACAATATTCCCACCAATGAAACCTAGCAATTGCAAAAAGTGGGGGTTAAGGGGGGTTGTAAAATAACATAAAGTCAACCACAAAGTATATAGTAACCCAAGTAAATAAAAGAAAACAAAAAAGTAAAAATAAAAAACGCAACCACAGCGGAATGGTAAGGGACAACATGAAGAAATGTTTTCAGCTTTCAAAAAACAAAGCTGTTATGTCATCCTTACATATCTCTATATCAGGGGTGTCAAACCCATGGTGTCACGTTGTTGTCATGTGATGTATCATAACTTTTTCCACCTTTGCTAAACTGGGGATGGGCATGGCCAGTGCGTGACGCATCCAGCCCATGGGCCATGAATTTGACAGCCCTGCTCTATATGTATGTTGTGATGATCGTCTTTCCCATTATGTATTTACTATCCTACTAATATTTATGTAATTGAATTTTGGGGACTGCTTTCTAAACAAAACAAAAGCTATGAGAAGATACTTGTTCCAACTTTGAGCAGGCTACATCTCTTTGGAGCTAAAGGGTGGGCATCTGACCCTATCTTTATGGTTAAATTAAGTTAAACCATGATTTGTTTAACCACAAATTATTAAATACAGTGTACACTGAAATTATAGTTCAATTGTTAGGTTTGTGAAACATGATTAATCAAAACCAAAATTCAAATTTTAAGATTATGCAAGTTAACCTTAAATCATGTAAACCCTAAACCCTAAATGTGACTGGGATAATCTGACACAGATTCTAAAGTTATTGGGCAAGACACACAGTACATAAAGGAAGCAATAGGTTGGAGAAAACTTAATCAAGACCAAATACGATTGATCTGATTGGCTAAGTATTCTGATTAATCTCACCAAATCAAATATTATAAAAAGGCCAGTACTGAGAATGTACCAGTCAGTATGAAACACTTCTACAAAGACAAAAATGTTCATAATTTTGGAGCAAACATTAATAAATTGCAAGTCAAGACTGATATTTTCATTGGTATATTAATATTGACATGAAGCTGTAATTATTCATGCAGAATCTGAAAATCAGGCAGTTCTTCTTACAGATTTTTATGACATGCATATGAAGAACATATTCAAAGGCTAGAAAGGGTTAAGCCTGGTCTGGAGAGTTGGGCAGTTTGAATATTTTTTGCTTGGCAAAAGTCCCATCTCTATTAATGTGCAATCAGAGACTGATCACTCCATCATGTCCACTGCGTTGAAGTCAATGACCATCACTGCAGATGCCCATTAGACTACATAATTGGCTCTCAATTTCTTCTTCCTGAAAAAGTGCTCTGGAGATAGTTGCTGTCCATGTTAAAAATGGAGTTCTTTCCTAGTGTCCAATTGTTATGACTTCAATGGAACATATTGATGCTATAATTAAAAATAGAATCCAGGCCATCTGTAGGGAAGTAGGTACTCTGCATTTCTAAACTGCTATCATTCAAAATGTTGACTGAAGTATTAGGAACAGACTTTAGGGGTTTATCCTTGTTCACTTTTATCTCCACGATAAAAGTATAACGTGATTTTTTGTCTATTCATACACTGTTCCTTGAGGAGATGCTACATGATGAGGTAATACTACTCTTCCCCACAAAAAAGTAATAACTGTCTGTGCCCACTTTCTCATATGCTATTTCATCTAAACATTTGGGCGCGCCAATTCTGAAAATGTTTTTTACTACCAAATGTAATCTTCAAGAGTTGAAGGCGGAGATTTCAGAACATCCACATTTTTACCCGTTTTTATGAGCAAGAAAAAAAGTTTGTCACTGTGCTCTAAATAGAAGTATTTAGTGGCTGAAAAACTTCTCATTTTATAAATCAATTTCTAATGCATACTATATTGTATATATTTAAAGAAAATGCTAATGGTGGACTTTTGCGAATGATGCATATGTAGCCAATTTAATGTACAGTCTCTCTTTTCCTCTGGAATATAAACTAGTAAAATACATTAAATTTCATCTCACACTCTGTCTGAATATAAAACCAGTTCTCTGAAAAAGCATTTCCTGCTACTTTCTTTGTCTTCAAATTCACAGCCTAAACAGCATACTAACTTTTGGACGTGGTACAGCTCCCGCATTGTGATGCACAGCGAGCTGCGTTCAACTGCTATATATTCATTTGCAGAATTCAGTGGCTGACAGCAAACGAGGGTAGAGTACTCTAACAGGCCATTAAAAAGCAGCTCCAATGAATAGGCTCAAAAGTATAGTACATCACTTCTAAAAGAATGGTTGCCTTAGCAATCAGTAATGCAGAGGCAAAGCTTCAGTGGCATATTCTGATAGTGAGAGAATATTCTGTGTGTTAAAGTTAGCATAAGCTTCAAGATGTCTTTACTTCACATCATAGGGAAAGATTCTTGAAAATGACAAGGATAGGTAAAAAAAATATCTTAATAATTTTTTTTACGTGAAATAAACTAAGTATACCAAAGAAACTGGTTGATGTCTTACAGGGAGCATACAAATAACAAACCAAAAGAATGACACGGATAACTTTCCTATATTGGATTTACAAAACAGACTTGTTAAATCTTTGAAATTTTTTATGAGAAGGGACAAATAAAAAATGGGGGGGAAAATCAAGTGCTAGGATAGTTGAAAGGACTAAAAAAAAAGGAAGGAATATAAAGTTAGGTTATTTGATCAAAATTAAAATAAACATATTATAATCTGTGGTAGCCTTTAAATAGACTATACTGATCAGGACTGAACAACAAAATTTAAGAATTTGTTTATAGATAAGAGATGCAATATGAGAAGAAGATAATAAGTTACCAAATTGTTTATACTTATGATGAAGGGAGAAGCCATTTCTTTGTACATTTATTTTCTTTTTCTTTATTGCATTCTTATTTTTCCTTTCTTTTTTCTTTTCTGTGCTTTTATTTTTTCTTTTCATTCTTTTATTTTTTCTTCATTTTATCTTTTTAATTGTAATTTTTAATAAAATTACTATTAAATTACTATTTTTATGCAAACAAAAATGAAAAAGTTACTCTTCTAAGATAATGATACTTTCAGTTAGAGAGTGAGAACATTCATATATTCTTCTATAAAATATAGGTTGGCTGCAAATTTTTTATAAATGGAACTTCACACGTGGATTGCTTCTGTTGGTGATGTGATTTTCACTGATTTCTCAGTGAAAGTAAGGCCAAAGTGCCCAATGAGAAGAGAGTGTGTTTTCAAGCCATGAAAATGGTGGAAAATGAGTGGATTTTTAACATTTAACATTTAATCTTTACTGGAAAGCTACAGGAGTTCTTGTGAAAATGATGCAGCATGTGTGTTTCATTTTGAAAATGAATCAACAGAGCTCTTGAAGGATTAGTGTGGTCTGCCTGGCCCTTAAAGAAGAATGAAACTGCTTGCATATTATCATGCACAATGAAGTAATTCTTGACAAGTATTCCAAAATAAAGTCACAATGAATATAAGTAGTTTTAAATACTCTGAATCATCCAGCAAGTCAAATGTCAAGAAAGACTCGCAAAACCTCGTCCCTTTTTTAAGGAAGGTTTGTTTGTTTGTTTATTATGTGTATGTATTTTATGTTTATTTATTTATTAAATTCTTATGCAGCTCATCTCCCCTATAAGGTGACTTATTCTGAGTGTAAATGCCTGTTGTAGTTGTTCCGAGGAAATGGGGCAGGAAGAATCTGGACTGGACTCCAAGGATTTTTCTGGCATTAAAATAAAGTTTACCGAGGGCATAAAGTATGAAGTATGCTACTTTACAAGGAAAAGCATCAGCCTCTTATTCTGCATACTGAAATAGACCAGGTTCAAGGTATGTGTTCACCTGATCTAGCACCAGTTACTTTGTAAGAAATCTGCAGATATTCTTGGTTAATTGTAAATTATATGGGTAACAAGCACACTCTAAAGATGGTGTCAGGATAGAGAGCATTTTTGGTGGTCCAAAGTTCCTTATTAAAAATATAGTTTTATTCAGTTGTACTTGCTGTTGAGAAAAAAAAGGCAGAAGTCAGAAAATTGCCTTAAAATTTCAGAGTAAATACAGCTCTCAAGTTGAAATCAAAGATAACAGCCTGTGCAGCAAAAAAACCAGTCTGAACCTGAACAATGGAAGATGAACTGAGAATTCAATGTTTGCCTGAGGTGAAAACTGAACTTAAAATTTGGAGTTTAAAGCAGCACCCACTGTGAGACCAGAACTGAAAATTTAGGAATAATTTTGTGGTTAAAAATAGCCAATCCCAAGAAATACTGTACATTTTCATAAAGCAAAGCTTCTCCCAACACAATGTATTATAAAGAACAATCGTCTACAATTGACTTTATGTAAATTAAAGGCATCATACAAGGCTAGGAAATTTTAACTTTGCCAACTTTCTTTCTAGTAAGTCACATATTTTAATCTATATATCACTAAAACTAGACGCATTAGATGGATAAATGGGGGAAATGTATGCGCTTTGAGTATGTACACAGTAACGATGAGATGAAGCTACTATGAATGTCTCTGTAATTCAGGCATTGGATGTGTATGTGCTACATTGTTTCTGTGTGTCCAAACTTTACAAGGGCATTGTTCCTCTGCATACTGACTTCTCCTGTATGAGCTTCAAGGACAACTGAGAGGAGGGCATGACATCATGCCAGATGGTTAGATACCTCAAGGTTATTTACGTATGTCTTGGGAGAGACAGAGTACCTGCTGTATTCATGGGCAATAAAGGTTGTGGACCTAGTTAGATCCAACTGGCACTCAACGTCTACTACACTTTGATTAATGAGTGCTTTGGCCTGATCATATCCAATACTGAGTAGAACGTCTGGAGAGAACCCAAAGTTGAGATTTTAGGTACCACTGCCTTGTTCCAGGTGGACAGAAAATCATCCCTTGTAATTAATGGTAAAGGCCAAGGGGAAAAAGGATAGTTTGAGTCAATAGTTGAATATAGTCACCCACACTCTAGTCTCTACTTTATGAGGCCTGTCTCTAATCTGAGAGTGGATTAAACAGATATTTGGGACTTGAAAGTCCACTTTTAAAAGTTTGGAATGAACAAGTTCTAATGGACCAAAATTGGAGAAAAGGCCCATTTGGGCACCACAAAGTAGTTTAATGCATGATGATGTAACTTCTCTTGAGTAGTATGTATTCCACTCATTTTAATTTCTCATAGGTGCTAATATGTAGGTTGCGGGGAAAGCAGAAGAGAGAATAATGGTACTGATGCTCACCTACAATTCCTTCAATTTTTTAAATTAACACATAAGCAGATCTGGATTAATTATAGTTATTTTGCTGGAGCACCTCAAATTTCATTAGGCAATCCTCATATCCATTAATTGAACCAGCCAATTAAGCCTCTCTTATTATCTATGGCAGGGGTGTCAAACTGGCAGCCCGCAGGCTGGATATGTAAACACGCCCACCCCAGATCCATGAAGGGAAAAACATCACGAAACATCAGGTGACAGCAATGTGATGTCGTGAGTTTGACACCCATGATCTATGGGTTCAAAACATAATATAAGAAGACTGTGGCTTTCGATGTAAGAGGAATAAATGATAAAAAGCATAAATAATGAATGAGTTGAAAGAAACAAAAATAGGTAAAAAATCTGAATGAAGGTGGTCTTATTTTGTGGAGCAAAATCATCAGGAAGGAAATGTAGGGTTAATTATGCCTGGAAGAACTAAAATATTTATCAAAAAGTATGAACTGGTGTCATCCAGGTTGTTGTATATGAATATGAAAATAGAAATCTGTAGAGTGCTGGTAATTGCTTGTCATGCTCCAGTGACAATGGAAGAACCAGGGATAAGTTCTGAGAAAAGATTAACAACACTCTAAATGTGATTGTTCTGATTGAGCACTTATTCTGTTAGGTGGCTTGAATGGCTGGTTGAAAACATAACAAAAGAGTAAAGAAAACGCGATTGGCTTGCTAAAGACATGGAAAGAATAAGAATGTAGATTGCTTAGGGCAGAGTTGCACAACCTTTCTGGCTTTGTGGACCGGTGGTGGGGTACAGGGGATGGCTCTGTGCGAGGGGTGGGCAAGCGTGCATGTCCATGAAGCTCCATTTGTGTGAGTGGCAGGCATGTGCACCTGTCCATCATGCAAATGGAGCCCGTGCACATGGACTCATCCACTGCTTGCACAAGTGGGGAGGCACATGCATGCACACTAGCCTGCCACTTCCGTGACCTCATTCCAAACATCTTAGGGCCCAGTATTGGGCAGTGGCCCGTGGGTTGGGCACCCCTGGCTCAGAGTATCTGATTACAAAAAGGTCCATTTCAAATACATGGTTTAACCACATAGCCATACCATACATAGGGCAAAGGAATGAATATAATCTAACAGCAAGATTTAGTGTTAAAAGTGTGCATGATGTGAATACAAGAAACTGAGCTTGTTCTTTTATGGGACACGCACTAATCACAAATATATATTCATCTTGGTCAGTTTATAGACAAAAGATCCAATGCAAGTTTTCCCGGTTTCAATTCTGTTCTCTTTACTACAAAGAAATATGCCTTTTTTAAAAACAAAACAAAACAAAACTGGCAGTCAGTAAAACCTGACTTTCACTAGACTGCAGATGAATAAAGCAGTATTCAGAAGCACTGTAACAATACTGAACTAGATTAGAGCTCAAAAATTATGCAGGAAATGTTGTTATACCATCTAGAAACATTCACATTTTTAAAAATTCATTGTTTTCTTCTAATATGTATTTATCATTCGTGCATACATTGTACATCATTGATAGCTATGAAAGTTAATTGTACAGGTAATTATCAACTTACAACTAATATTGGGGCCAGAATTTCCACTGCTGAGCAAGGTGATTGTTAAGTGACTTAATCCAATTTTACCTTTTTTGCAGTGGTGGTTAAGCAAACGTCTGCAACCATTAAGTGAATCATCCATTTATTAGGAAAATCTGGCTTCTCCCATTTACTTTACTTGCTAGAAGTTGGCTGGGTAGGTTGCAAAAGGCGATTATATGATCCCAGGATTGTGCACCCTTTGTAAATACGTGCCAGTTGCCAAGCACCGGAAATTTGATCATGTGACCCTGGGGAAGTTGCAATGGTTATAAGTGCAAGGACTGATCGTAAGTTATTTTATGGAGTGCCATTGCAACTTCAAATATTCACTAAATGAATAATTGTAAGTTGAAGACTACCTGTAGTTATGTAATCAATAAATTCAAAATGCAGCATAAACATCTGGAGGAATGTTAGCATTTCAAAAGACAACTAGTTCATTTCCTGTTTTTTATACAGATAGATGAAAAAAGTTTGTTATGCCAAAAATATTAAGAAGATAGCGTGACAGACTGTATAACCTGTGCTGCTGCAATGGAACACTAAATCTAGAAAAAGACTTAAAAAGATAAATACAGTGACAAGTATATCTTAAATGAAGGAAGGCCATTTGCTTGGACAAAAAGAAGCTATTTAATGGGTCAATGGATGATGGGTTTTTATTGACAATGACTGCACACAGACCCTCTTCTAAGACTGTCAAATACAATCTTTCTCCTCCACTCCTTTAGTTGCAGAAAATGAAGTCTAAGAAATTATTTGTCTCAATGACAAACCACTTCAATATTCTATTGAAATATACTGTGTTCCAATTGATTTCTCTAGCATACTTTGTAATAATGTGAACCATTTTAAACATATTGCCTGCTAATTTGTTTGATTTTATGAAATATAGCTTTGGCAGAACATTTTTCAAATATAATTTTATTAAATTATTATTTTAATTATTATTATTTTTTTAAAGCACAGGCTATATTTAACATTGTCTGAGAAGCACCTTCTTTTCTAAGTTGAATTTCCTACTGCAGTGCAGGAGTTATTTGTAATAACAGCCTGTAAATGATTTGTCGGGAGAGTTCTTTCCTATATGGCAATCTACTACAGTATATTTTAACCACTTCTTAGGATTACACAGAATGCTGCAGTGGTAAAAAAGCATGGAAAGCTGCCTTAATTTTTCAGATTCATAACAATCCACTGACCTTCTCATTAGAGTCCATAGTATCCTACAGCTTGTTCTACAGAATGACTCCATAACACACTGAGAGACAGCACTGTAAGTTTGATTTTATTTGTGCTGATGACAGTGAAATTAATTGTCAATATTATATTGAACTTGCATGATGTTCATGATTATTAAAATAAATTATACTACTCCATCTTTTTTTTAAAAAAAATTCGATATATTTTACCTGCGTGGATCCGTTGAAAGGCTCTTTCTTGTTTCCAAGGAAGTCCTGAGATAGTTGTAAAAAAATACAAGAATATTAAACATATAGTATTAGATAAACTTATGAAAATATTCTTATAAAATTATCCATCAAATTATCTCTATATTGTAAAATGTATTTTAAAATGTTAAAATTAATTTTTAAATAAAAACTAACGTATAAAAAGGACACAAAAAGTATTAGTTTAACATCATTTTTATAAATATTTGAAATCTGAAGTATTTATAATTAATGAATCTATATTGTCATTTTATAATGACATTCAAATATATACTTGCATTATTGCTATATTTTATATAGTCTATTTGACTGATAATTAGCATATTTCTCTTTGTTTACATGTTGCTCCCCAAATCTTCAATTTCAGGAAAACCACTTAGCATGTCCTAACATAAAGATCTATACTAATTAATGCATAAACAATTTAAAAGCAGAAAATAGAAAGTAATCTATACATCTCCCAATGTTCATTTAACCCTTACATGAGTAAAGATGCCTTATGGAGATACACACACACACACACACACACACAATATATATATATATATATATATATATTAGAGCTAGCTACAGATTATGCCTTTACTATAATGCTAAATCTGAAGATTTTTATTATATCCTATAATTTTACATGTACCAACTGTAATCATATTGCAATTAATTTCTGAGAAGTAACCTTATATACATAAAGCAAGTGTTTTAGAATTGTTCTTTTTATTAATATGTTGCTAAAATGTTGCATTAGCTTATAACTATCTCCTTCAGTCTTGACACTTCTATTAAATGGTTAAAAATGCAATTATCTTTCCTTTCACCATAGGAACAGATGGATCTTTATAGATCAGCTGTTTAAAGCCTGGTATTTCATTTTAGTTTAGAAGGGGAAATCTGTTTTGCATGGTTCAGTTGAAAGGCTGGACCTGAACTAGGAGCAGATAATTTAGCTAACTCTCTCTTGTATGATGATCAAAACATTGTGATCATGCAGACAGCTGTCAAATACTCTCATGCAGATGCATATAAATATACCACAGTTTACAGATTTTGTTTAAATGCACCTACTCACATAAAACATGTTCACACATTTACAAGTTGTTTTCATAAATAGTTTAAATTAGGATAAATATTCATACCATCTCATCTGAAAACTACCGGTAGTGAACAGTTGTATTTTGTGAGGATGAAATCATTTTTAGTTGTTCCTTCTACACTCTTTTCAAATTCAGTGACAACGTTCCCAGAATTGATATCACTCTAGCTGTCTAAACAGTACAGATTGTCTTGAAGATTAAATTCAGCATTTACATTTACACCTGGACCACCAGTTTGACACCAATATGCTAAAAGAACCGAAGGCCAGAGTAGCAATACAGAGACAAGAGATAAAAGATAAAACTTGCCTTCTCATTTGCCTTAATATTTTGAATCATTGGAAAATGAAAATGAATGCTGTTTCTTATTCTGGAGAGACAATTACAACGTGCAAATTATTATTACAGGTAGACCTTGACTTACAACTGTAATGGAGCATTATGCTTGTAGGTTATGACAGTCACAAAGGGGGTCACCAACATGACGGACCCAATTTTACAAACTTTTCTTGTAGTGGTCTCTAAGTGAATGACCACAGTCATGAAGCCAATCCATGGTCATTAAGTGAACACTTCAGTTATTAAGCAAACCCCATTGTTTGCTGTAGGCTGTTTTTGCCAAAAACCCCCCCCCCAAAGTAAACACTGGTTTTCAGCAAAAATGTAATAAACTATGATTATATGATTGTGGGATGTTGCAAATAGCTGTAAATGCGAGCCAGTTGCTGATTACCAAAATGTACTCATGTGATGGGGAGGGGGCATCATAACTAGGTCATAAATACTTGGGCAGTCTGTTGTAACTTTGTATGGTCACTAGGGTCATTCCATGTCAAGTGGTCTGGGGGTCCCTGCTTGACCATCTGATTTCAATGAAATTTTGTGTGAACATGCACACGAACATTGGTAAAGTGTTACGTGTGCCGATGCAATACTTGCAGAGATATAGTCATTTGTTTGACCCCATACCGCAGC
>JANHFL010002573.1:65565-83949 GCA_032468155.1 Oxyrhabdium leporinum | reverse complement strand
ATAACTGTGCTCTCAGAACTACTTAATCTTATCTTTAAAAGGTCCTGGAGCAGTGTAAAGATATTATATTACTGGAAACGGGGTGATATAGTTCCCATCTTCAAAGCAAAAAAAATGGAACCAGGAAACAATAGACCTATCAACCTGATATTAATACTTCTGGAAAAGATAATCAAGCAACGAATCTGCGAACATCTATAGGCAAACAAAGTTATAATCAGAAGCCAACATGAGTTGGTCAAAAACAGATCATGCCAGACAAATCCTATTGCATTTTTCAACAATGTGGCAAAATTAGTGAACCAGTGAAATGCTGTGGATATAATTTACTTGGACTTCAGTAAGGCATTCGATAAAGTAGACCACAACCTACTACTTGATAAGATAGAAAAATGTGGGTTAGACAGCATCACCACCAGATGGTTTGGTGACCAACCACATTCAGTGTGTAGTCCTTAATGGAATCGCACCTACATGGAGGTAAGTATGCAGTGAGGTACCCCAAGGCTCTGTTTTAGGCCCAGTATTCATCAATATCTTCATCAGTGATTTAGACAAGAGGATAGAAAGGGAACTCATCAAATTTGCAGATAACACCAAACTGGCAGGAATAATCAACACTCCAGCAAATGGGCTCAAGATACAGAAGGATTTTCATACACTTGAACACTGCGCCCTATCTAACAAAATGAAATTCAATGGTGAGAAATGTAAGGTTCTACATTTATGAAGGAAAGAAAAACAAAATGCACAGGTACCAAATAGGTGGTACCTGACTCAATAGTAGATCTTGCGAAAGGGATTTGGTGTCCTTAGTGGAGAATCACTTAAATATGGGTCAGCAGTGTGCTGCAGCTACCAAAAAAAGCCCACAGTCCTTGGTTGCATTAACAGAGAGACAGAATCAAGATCACATGTTAATACCACTTTACAATATAATGCATTGGTAAGACCACACTTGGAATATTGCATCCAGTTTTGGTGACCACGGTACAAAACAGATATTGAGAGTCTAGAAAGAGTGCAGAGAAGAGCAACAAAGATAATTAATCGACTGAAGACTAAAACACATGAAGAATGGTTGCAGGAATTGGAATTTTAAAGGAAAAAAAAAAGACTAGGGGTGACATGATAGCAATGTGCTAATATCCAAGGGGCTGCCACAAAGAAGAGAGGGTCAACCTATTCTCCAAAGTACCTAAAGGCAGGACAAAGTGCAATGGATGGAAACTAATCAAAGACAGAACCAACCTAGAACTAAAGAGAAATTTCCTGACAGTGAAAACAATTCATCAGGGGAATGGCTTTCCTCCAGAAGTTGTGGGTGCTCCACAGAGGTGGTATTCAGCTGTTTTGGACCTGCCCCTGCCCTTTCCTTTCCTATATTTTCCTGTTTTTTTAGCTCAGCTGATTCGCGCGGCACAGCGGATTGCCACACCTCAGCTGTTTTACTCACCAGCACTGACATAGAAGGTAAGTTTAAGCTTAAAATGGGCGGTTTGTGAACGCTGTGCGCAAAAAGCATGCACTCACCGAACTGGTACTCCGACACTGGAGGTTTTTAAGAAGAGATTGGACAACCATTTGTCTGAAATGGTATAGAGTTTCCTGCTTGAGCAGGAGCTGGACTAGAAGACCTTCCAACTCAGTTATTCTGTTATTCTGATGGAACATAAGCAAGCAAGCAAGCAAGAAATCATCTAGAACAGAGTTCCTCAACCTTTCTGGGTTGGTGGCCTGCAGGGGGAGCAGGTGCCTTTACATGTGCAAGCACGCATGTGAACACACACATCTACAGTAGCACCCGCATGGCATTTGCAGTGATGGTAGGGCGATGGGGATGCTAATAGGCCATGGCCTGGTATTGGGCCGCGGCCCACAGGTTGGGACCCCTGGTCTAGTATATAGACAACTGATTTATCATAAAAAATAATAGAATTTGCATTGGTTGTTATGTAAAGATATCTAAGCCTAGTAGAACAGCAGCAAATGGGACCTGTCTATAAATAATGTTTCTGAGTCACATATTGTCTAGTTCCCCATGAATTTCCTTTATTAATATTATTTGAGATATGCTTAATCTAAATATTATAAAAATATTAAATGTATACACAATATAGTATGGAAGAGAAGAATAAAACTAATAGGTTAAGATGATGCCTTGAGTGCATAACTACTTGTATAGGGAAACAGCCTTAATACATACTTAAAATAAACACTTCTTAGTGTTTTTCTGTGCTACGTAACTTACATGGTAACTGTTCCCTTGTAATTTCTAAAGAAAGCAAGCCTGTGGATTTTTCTACGTGAGTAATCTTTGCTACCGTACGGAATGGAAATAAACATTTGCTTGTCCTGTTTTATCTCTTCTGTTTATTCCTGAAAGTATAAAAATAGGAAAACCCATGGTGTGATTAAAGGATTCTGTAGGGGTTTTTTGTATGTCAGAAGTACAATATTAGTACTTAATGTTTTATGGTCCATTGCAGATCATGTAGTTGGAGACCGGTAGTTTCATTGTTTGTGTTTTGTCCTGCAGCTCCTTTGCTCTCACAATAAAATCAATAGTGTTTTAGGTCTCTCTCTGTGTGTTCCCTCCAATTTTTTTAAAATACCTACCTGAATTAGAAATTGCTTTTGAGGCTCTCCTGTATTGCCAAACTGTACATATACAAAGACATTGTTACGAATGGTACTGAAATCCAGTGTTGTAATCCTCTCATTTCCCCTGACAGCTAATAGTCATCTTGTAAAAGCAGTTTCAATTTTTGGATCCTAGTTTATGCAACAAAACTCTTTGACTTAACTGTAGAAAACATATATTTAATTTTGTCCCAGGCAGCCTTCCTCAAATTTTAACCTACAGGATCCCTTGAAACATGTTTCAGTTTCAGGAAACCCGTGCATAAAAATTGCAAAAAAATTCCCAATTCACTTTCAACCTACAAAATCCATGTTTGACAACTACCACAGCAAAATGGCAGCAGCTCAGCATAAAAATTCCCACCACTGTAAGCACTATCAGTAGATGGCAGGTAATTTTTTTTTAAAGTGGGGTTTGTAGACCCCTTATAATTCTCCCAGAATTCTGGACTTCTACAGAACTCCATATGAAAAAGGCCGATATAAAAGAATGCAATAATTTTAATTCAATATTTATTGTACCTCACAGAATCAAATGATTTAACTCACTAAATATAACTAAAATTATTCTACTAATTTTGTTCTTTTTGTTGCTTTAAATATTTTACTCTGCATATTCCACTTACCAATTTAGGTAAAAAATGCCATTGAGATAAGGACATTGGTGCTTCCTATTATTCTGTTATATCCATAAACCATATGGGAAAGTCTACCATTCTGTGAACCATTCACAAAGATAATAATCTAAAACTCTGTTTATGTAAGGCAGGTATTGGACTAAAATACCAATATTAGCAGTACGTAAGTCTGCAGCTCTCAGGTCTACCTAGGACAGTGATGGTGAACCTTTTTGGCACCAACTGCCCAAACTAGAGCACGCGTTCCGGAGCACCGAAAACTGAAGACCAGCTGGCTGGTGAGCATGCGTGCACTGGCCAGCTGGTCTTCGAGCACACCAGAGCGCTGGAAACCCAAAGACCAACTGACCAGTGTACATGCACATGCCATAAACCAGAAGAGCAGCTGGCAACAGTGCGTGTGCCCACAGAGAGGGCTCTGCGTGCCATCTCTAGCAGATGTGCCACAGGTTCGCCATCAGGGACCTAGGACAATAAGATCAAGGCTGCTTATCCAAGAGCCTTGGTGGCACAGTGGTTAGAGTGCTATACTGCAGGCCACTTCTGCTATCGGCTGCCTGCAATTTGGCAGTTCAAATCCCACCAGCCTCAAGATTGACTCAGCCTTCCATCCTTCCGAGATGGGTAAAATGAGGACCCAGACTGCTGAGGGCAATATGCTGACTCTGTAAAACTGCTTAGAGAGGGCTGTAAAGCACTATAATGCGGTATATAAGTCTAAGTGCTATTGCTATTGCTATTGAACTACAAGAGAGCAAAGAGTTTTGGAAAATCAAATCTTATAACTGCAAATCTATTTTATTATTAATTTTTATAACCAATAGGAGTGGACCAGAGGTGTCAAACTTGTGTCATCACGTGACACATCGCAACTAAACGATGCGTGGCCGTGGCCAGGGCGGCTGCGAGTTTGACGGCCCTGGAGTAGACTGTGCCTACTGAAGTTGGCAAAGCAGGAAACAAGTTGCTTGGGAATGCTGGTTTCTAAACAAAGAGTGATGTAATCAATTAGCCAACCTAATTGGGGAAAAGGACTGCAAGCAGCTTGTTACCAAGAGTGAGAACAAGACTAAAGATTGGGATACCTCTGTCTCAAGCATCATATAAACACTAACACATACAGACACACAGAGAGGTGCACGTCGGACTTCTTAGTCTGACAGCTTCTAACTGCAATAAAGTTCTTCATTCACTCATGTCAACTCCCTGAATTATAAAGCATGAATTATTGCTGGGATCTCTTTAATTAGTTTGCTTTGCTTTTTTAATTACATTGTTCTTTGTCTGTTTTTAAAACAAATAAAAACTATTAGGATCAATAAGAATTATGTTCTTTTTCATTGTTGTACTTTTAACATGTTCATTAAAAACGTCTATCACCTAAGTAATCTCAATCACAAAATTCTGCTTAGGCAACTCCATGAAACCTTGCTGTATCAGAGCTCCCCCTAGCATTCATTTGTTGGTACTGTATCATTTAAAATTTTTCAAAATTAGTTGCTTCCGATTAGCCTACTCAGAGCCCTTTCATATCCAATAGCAGAAACAGCACAGTTTACATTATTATGTTCCACTTATAGCTGCCTTTTTACAGTTTTGATACAACTGAACAGTGCTACTATTTGTTAGAAGCCAGAAAAAAGTCAAAATTTATTATAATTCATATTATTCATAAAGTTTTAAGAAATGTTGAATTAGACGGAAGATTGAAATAAAACTGAAACAAACACATGGATCACTCGCAATGAACCTATGACTTCTTCCCCCCCCAAAAAAGCATAGTAAAACCAGAGAAAAATCATCTTGTGAGGATGCAATCGTGAGGCAAGAACTAAGTTTGTGTTTTGGCAAATTCAAATTGTGCCAAAGGGGGAAATGCAAGATGGTCAACCTGATTTAATAGACTTATCAATAAGCTACAAGAAGCCAAATAGTATGCACTCATTCTACAGCCTTGATTGGGCTTGTGAAATTTTTCTACTACTAACTACAGCCTGTTTGTTTTTCACGCAGCTATTTTTTTCTTTCTTTCTTCTTAATAACAACATCTGAGAGAATGCAGGCACCAGCCATTTCATAATATAATACAGGTAACTTGCCACCTTGAGCCCTCCATGAATCTTTCCTGTTTCTCTAAATCACAGGCTCTTCAACTACATTTACAAGCACAGATTTTATTTTTACTGATTTATTTACAAGCACTTGTATGCCACCTACCAATCAGCATTCCATTGTTGTTGTTTTATTATATTTATTGACAAGAGATAAAAAAATCATATCTATCAAGTAAAACATTTTAAAGATTCTCCTTGTGATTCTGAAGATACTGATAAATACAATTTTAGAGGCATTTAAAAAAAATAACGTCTTATGGGAATTAAAAACTGATACTGATATGTAGTTCCTCAGGTTTATTATTATTAGCAGGTTTATCTAGAGAAATATACTGTTAATAATAATAATCAGTTCCAATTTTTAAAAACAGTTGCAGAAAAATCACAGTAATTATGTTTATCAACTCTGATTTCTAATTGCCCTCATTCATAATAATAAACCAAATGTGCTTTCTCTATTTTCGGTTTAGTATGAATTGAATCCACCTGTTATGCCTTAGCACTGCTCAAATCCAGACTTGCTTGTTCAACAATTTATGGTTAACAAATTATTAGTATGGCGTTATGTATAACCATGAGATCTGCATAAGGAGCAAGTGAAGTTATACCACATAAGTTATGTTAATCATGATGGAAGATAAATGCAATAAATAAATATGAAGAAAAATGGGACAGTAAGAAAGTTTTTATCCCTATCTATGAATCCATTCACCCAATGAAACTGAAAGATAAAAAGCTAGCATTATAAAGCAATGTATTTTTTATTACAATATTTTTCCAGCTTTTTTCTAAGTTCTTATTTAGTGATAATTATATTTGTAAACAAGAAGTGCAGTGTATCAGAATAATATGACAGTCTTATTGTGCTTTCAAAATTATATTAAATAAAAGGTTATTTATAAATTAAATTATGGCTTTAAACATTCCTAGAATCTAATTCTTAGCATTAGAAAACACTATGTTTTAATCTTAGATGCATGGAAAATGATTCATCAATAGTTGAATATGTACTATAAAATAAATGTTATCTATTAGCAACCACCAAGATGATCTTTCTTAATCCCTCTCAGTGCATATGACACTCCATCTACCTTAATGCTGAATTCTTTTCCATTTTCCAACATTTCCAGCCACTCAAGGGAACTGGGTCTTTGAATATTGTTTCCAAAACACAGTACTTTGTGTCTTGAATATTTTTTTTTCCTTTAGAGTATCAGATGGATAATCTTTTTTGTTACTGTAATAATCTACATCAGGGCTGTCAAACTCGTGGCCCTTGGGCCAGATGCATCACATGCTAGCCACGCTCATGCCCAGTTTAGCAAAGAGGAAAAAAGTCATGATACGTCATGTGACGCTGCTGTGAGGATGCGAGTTTGACACCTCTGATCTACATGTCCCAGAATCAGCTTTTGGATATGAATCCTGGTAGAAAACAATAAATGGTCAGTTAAATGTTCCATATAAGTTGTAAATTAAATGTGCTTTATACAATAAACTTTAAGAAAGAGGCCAATAATAGCAGAACTAGTTAAATTAGAGTAAAGCCCCATTTGTTATCGGATCTATTCTGAAGGCTAAAGGGATCGTTTGAGCTAAATAAATAATCAACATTAGAAGGCAAAATGGATTTACTCCTCTTTTCTTCATCTTTCACTGGAAAGATGTTTTATTTGTTTTATTTGTTTATTTTAGCTGCTTAAATAAGTTAATGAATGCTTTTTAAAAATACTAATGCAATCATTGTGAGGAGTTTCACAAGCCAATACTGTAGCATAAGAGTCCAAAGACTGGCAACTATTATGTATACATATATTTACTCATAAAATCTGCATCAAAGGATACAACATTAATTTAGAAAATTATAAAAAAAAAGAAAATAGAATTCTTTCCACAACAGATAGCAGTAGAACTAACACCCCTTTCAATTTAAAAAAAAGAAAAGGAACTATTGTAATAATAGGCAGATGAATAAATCTTGGGAACTGACTCCTAAAGTTAATGCTTTAAATTTGTTTCCAAGATACTAGACCTTTTTATTACATGTATAAACAGAATTATAATTAGATTAAAAGATTACAGAGATCTTCCTCTATGTGAAAAGAAGTAATTATACACTCCCACTTTTCTACATTGAGGGTGGTAGTAATTACTGTTTATGTTTCTTGAAAATATATAAAGATACAACATAAATTCTTAGTCCTTTTTAGTAAGCAAATTAAAAGATTCGGGTAATGCCAAGTAGATACATGTATTTACTTACAATATCCTTATCAAAGGATACAAAATTAATTGCATTTTACTGTTGCTTACCATCTTACTGTAGGAATAGCAATACTGAAAATACTGTTTTGTGAGCACAGCAAATTCATCTCTGGACACGTATATTTAGATATATGTACATTTGGATAAATATACCTATATTTTGCTTTTTGACATTTCTTCCCTTATAATGCATAAGGAATAATACAAAATTTTACCGGAATAATACAAAAGAGAAGAAAGAAGAAACTATGATATAATAAAAAGCTGCTTTGTATTAGATAAGAGAAGCAATAAAAACTGTGTGAAGTATTTTGCACTATTTATTAGTTATTATAGCGTAACACTTTTTTTAAATGACCAAAAGTCTACTTTACTTTGCATTGATGTATCTTTCCTCACTTTTTATCTTAGGAATAATTTTCACGTTTATCAGCTAATCATGTCAAATTTTATACTGCATGGAAAATCATTTAACACCTTGTATTTACCAAATTGATCCATCACTTTCAGGTAGGAGATTTAACAGAAAATATACAGTGCATTTCAAAAATTCATTTAATAGGTGCACATTTTTAAGTGGAAGCTAAAGGGTTCTCTCTATACATGCCAGGTCCCTGAAAGTTGGGTTCTAACCTGAACAAAATTAAGCAAAACATGTTTACAATGATTAAAAAAGAGGTATATTTACAAAAAATACATCGTAGCGATATGCAAAGCCCCATATCTAGCTAGCTATGCCCTACCAGGAGAAGAGTCAAAAGAGCATGTTCTCTGTGCATACATATATGTCAGAAAAGAAAGGCAGAAGGAAGTGACCTCAGATTAGCAAATTTACTCACAAAGAGCATGAATAGTGAGAGAGCAGACTCAGAGTAAATTTATAATTCTCTATTTCCTCCCTATTGTCCCTTAAGTCAAGACGTGCTGAATGATAAATGCAGTTGGTTCTGCAGGTTAGTGCAAATGCTGAATGACAGCATTTATTTCTTCTGGTGCAGCATTTCAGTTCAATGAATTCTTTATTTTTATTTTTTGGCAGCATCTTGTACATAATGGTACTTGGGTGTCTATCTGCTATGCTGAGGATGCAATTCTCTCCATTTGGGCAGTTGAATTTAGTTTTATGGTATGGACTTCCTCTTTTGCATTATCTGCATGGTCTTGTAAACAACTATATCCCATGGTTGTATTTCTTACAGGTAGCTTGACAAATGCAATTCTTGTGGAGTACTCCATTCTCTTCTTCTGTAGTCTTTCTCCCTTGGCGAGTCTGATCTGTTCAGTGTCGTTTCATGTGCAGGGAACTTTCCACTGGTTCCTTCTTGCCATGTGAGAAAGTCTTGGACCTTTGTTGAATTTAGCAACATCTGGCTGCAGTGCATTAGTTTTCTTGTCACAACTTCTGGGCATGCAAGCATGTCTTAAGAAGTTTGCAATCTCTGTTTGCCATTTGCCTGGATATAGAAACAAAAACTGACACCTTATTTTGTCTATAGGATACAGATTACTGAATATTTTGCATTTTCCCTTCTGTCCATTGTCTGGGTGAAATATTTGACCCCCCCCCCAAGTCTGGTCTGCTTAAGCCACTTATTTAAATTTCTCCAGACCTCACTCTTTTCACTGATCAAGTAACAAAATAAGTATCTTGTTTGATAATGCAAGCACATCTTTCTTTTCTATATAGTCTAGTGATATACTGGACCCATCCCTATGCACAAATGTTTTTCTCTTTTCATTTATAGACTTATGCCTTTGGTGTTTACACAACATCGGCATCAAGACTGATTTATACATGAATTTACTGCCTGAACTTTACAAACAGAATCTAAGTCCATTTTGCTGGAAAGTCTCTTTCATATGCAATTGTGCAGTCTCAGTTAAATAAGAAGGATAGTCTTTAAATCTTATGCCACATCCTTTTATATGAGATATATTTTATTGAAAGGAAATTTGCTCCAGATCTGGAATATATAAAGCATATTTCCTTGTTAAATTGATCACCTTTCCTTCACCTAATGCACAATTTCCAGAGCCTCTCCCAGCTGAGGTGATCTTTTGTCAGTTTGTCAAATAAATGGCAAATTTATACTAAATTTATATCAGTGAATCTCCTTTAAATGTTGTAGCAGAATCAAAACAGATGATATCTGATGGTCCATTTATTCTTGGATTCACTGCTTGATCTCCCTCTGGCTTTTTAAAATACTGGTCTTAGATGAGTCATTCTATGAAATGCAGTCTAATGGCTCTGTCATTTCTCACTTTCCTTAGGACAAGTGACTTGCAAATGATTCTAGACCATTGCAAATGAAATTTTCCTTTCTTTTTTTTCTGGCCTTGCAAGCAGATTCTTCAGTGAGAACTGCCTTTTGCACTTGTGATTTATACAGATTATAAGTTTGCAAACAGTGAATTACAGAATTAATATCAGTTTCTTCTTTTCATTTCTATTGCATGCACTGCAGCTTGCTAACTTCTAGCAAGTGGACTTTAAAAGAAGGCAACTAGCATTTATACTTCTCTCTAAATCTGCTCAAAGTGAGTGATTTGTGTTGTGTCCCGTTCCCCCCACCCCCAGTTTTATACTGAATTTGTTGCATAGCCTTCCGTAAAAAAAAATCACCTTTGAGGGTGCGGATTTTTTTTCTCAAATAAGCCTGAACAGATTTGCCATTTGTCAGAAATGGTGTAGGGTGTCCTGCTTGGGCAAGGGGTTGGACAAGATAACCTACAAGGTCCCTTCCAACTCTGTTAATCTGTATCGGACTATCTGTGATTTTGATTTAAATTCCTTAAATGCACAATAATGGAGTCACTCACTCAGGCATATTATTCTAGCTGCTTTGTGGTCTGTTCCATCTCAGGATGGTCCTGATTATCCTGTTTTACTGAGTCTCTCTTTGTCAAGCAAAAAGATGATTCTTTGAGACTGAATCAGAGTCTCAATCAGAGAGGGATTTCTGGTTCTTCCAACTTCTCCAGGGGCTGAAAGTTTCCTGACTCCATTTCTGAAAGTAGTCTCTTTCTTTTTTGAATCTTGAACTTGAGAAGAGGCTCACCACTCTCCTTTATGGAACCTTTTTAGTACTTTATCTGTGGATACAGTGAGCAGGATTCTGTTCAAGTTGAAGTATTCTCCATGTGTGAATCTAATCTTGTCCTACTTGAGGGTACGACAAGAAGTAATGTATGGAAGCTCATCAGAAAGAGATGCAATCTAGCAGTAAGGAGAAATTTCTTCACAGTAATAACCGTTAAGTAATGGATTTGCTTGATTGTTGGAGTTGGGGGTGCTCCATTCCTTGAGGTTTTTCAAGAAAAGATTGGACAATAATTTGTCTGACATGATATGAGGACTCCTGCCTTAGGCAGACAGTTGGACTAGAAAAATCTTTAAGATACCTTCCAGCTCTATGATTCTATGAGTCTTTACTAAATATCTATAAACTACTAAAACTTGCATGTCTGTTTGATTGTTTGTAGCAATAGCAATTAGACTTATACACTGCTTCACAGCCCTGTCTAAGCAGTTTGCAGAGGCAGCATATTGCCCCCAACAATCTGGGTTCTCATTTTACCAACCTTGGAAGAATGGAAGGCTGAGTCGACCTTGAGCTGGTCAGGATCGAACTGCTGGCAGTGAGCAGTGAGTTAGCCTGTAGTACTGCATTCTAACCACTGCACCACCACAGCTCTTGTAACCTTCAGTTGGCAGAAATGGTGCATCATAGGCCAACAATGTTTGCATTAATACATCTCAAATGGACTAATTTACAGATCTAAAATCTGAGACCCATGATCCCTATGAAATTAAAATTTTGAAAAGCTGTGGTCACTTCACTGCTGTCATGCTGCTGCACTGATGTGGTCAGACTGGATCACATAATCATCATTTTTACTGCTCCCTGCTAGCTTTGTACAATGAAAGTCAATGGGGAACCTGGTAGGACATCAGAAGTCACTCGCCTCCCACTGCTTTTCTACCTGCCCAAAGTCATTATGTTTCTCTATTTAGTAAGAAAATATCTCTGAAAGGATGACCCAATGGCTCACAGGTTACCTAATTATATTTAGGATCCACAGAGCTATATTCTTATCATTATTTTCCTCTTTCTGCAGTCTACTGATTCTCCATGAGAAAGTATTTATTGTAATAAAGTAATAGCCAAACAAAGCTATGCAGTGTTGGAATAAGAAAAAGATGACTTAAAAATTGGACTCAAAAATTGTTACTGGATTTTAATAAAATATTACATGTATTGGCACTCATTTCCCATCTTACCAGGTTTTGTGGTTGTAGAATATGTATAAAAAAGTAATAATCTTAATAATTTTACAATGAAATGCCTTATCAAGTTTTTGAAACAATCAATATAGACAGATGTTTAGAGCTGTAGCGTTCTGCAGTCATCTGGCATGACTCTCCAATGCCAATTTCTGCTTACTAGTGTTATATAAGAACTATAAATTTTAAACAAATTAGGCTTCTTTGCCATCAGGATAATCTATGCAGTTGACCAACACTGTTTTGATGCTTCAGAAACCATCATATAGTTAGGGCAACACAAACAACAGCAAACATTATTTTAAAAGAAAAATATTCTTAGAATAATATTTTTTTTACCTCATAGAGGTGTTGAACAAATTTTATGCAGAATGGTAGTACAAGAAAATGATGGTATTTCTTTGGTACTATTACGTCCTTTGCAATATAGTTTTGCTTTCACAGGTGCTGCTGGGGGAGGGAAAAAGAAGAAAGACAGTCTCCAGTTTCAAGATTTTTAGACTATAGTTTTTAGACAATATATGTTGAATAACAGAAACAAAAAAATTGAACCATTAGGCAAATAATGTATGTGAAAATTAATCAGCATGGTTACAAAGGAAGATGTCAGATAAATCTCTTCCTAGAAAAATTAAATAAATCTACATATACAAAAGAAAAAAATCATTCAAACAGGACAATATTATGGAGAATTTTATTGGTCTGATGTCCAAGGACATTAGTGACTATGTTTCTTTAGTTTTAGTCATATACAGAAGCAAAATTTAAACAGGAATTGCCTTGATGAAGGAGTCCAGCAACCTGGCTTTTTAGGTGACATTAAAAATGTTTGCAAACTCAAAAGGGCGACTGAAGTTAATCAAAACATTTGACTTACTCTAGTTCCAAACAGAACTGAGTAACTCTATATGTCAGAATGGCTAATTTCATAAATGCTATATACAATATTTCCTAAATTTTATTGAAACAAAACTTGAATTAGATTCTACTTTGGAGATGTGAATAATATAATAGGCTGAAGGAGACCACCAAAAGATAGTTCATTATTAAAATATTTTTTCCGTCATGAAGACAGAAACGATAAAATTGAAGTTAACAATGGTGTTTAATTCATTCTCTGGTTCTCTCTTTCTCAATGTGCAGTGTTATTTGCAGAATGTACATGTAATTATATGTATACTCAGTAAATTGCATGAATTGTCTATTCAGGATGATTGTACTGCATGGACAGAATGGACTACACCCAGTTTTTTGTTTTATAGAGAAAAAAATCTACATTTGCTAAAAAACAAAATTTCAAATTATATCAAATATATGAAAGATGCTTTTTTTTCACTTAAGGTAGTCCATAAATTGTCAAAACTATGAGATAAAACTGTATAAAAAGCATTAATGATTCCAAAACATCTGTATCTAAGAAAATCCTACACTATGTAGGAAATAATACAGAGAACTGTTAACCTGATAGTAAGAATTTCATGTGTGTATGTGTGTACGCACACATACACCAAAGAAAACCAGTCATTCTTTTTTCTATCTTTCCTTTTTTTCTTCTCCTCTCTTCTCTGCACTTTTACTCTCTTTCCTTTCTTCTGAACAAACAAATTCAGGTCTACCTAAGTGAATCACATATGCAAGAATTTTTGATTGTTTTTCTTCTACAGTATATCAGAGAGAGAGAGAATAAGTTATACTAGATCAGGGGTGTCAAACTCAATTTCATTGAGGGCTGCATCAGTGTTGTGTTCGATCTCGGGGGGTGGGGGGGGGGATGCATGACCAGCTTGATGTCACTCGTGTTGGGAGTGCCTGTGGTTGCCCGAGTACTCTGCCAGTGAAAACAGGCTCCTGAGCTCCATTTTTGGCTGCGACAGCCTTCTTCAACCCTCTGCCAGTTAAAAAGGAGTTTGGAAAGGCCACCCATGGCCCTCGCAAGCTCCATTTTTGGATGCAAAGGCCTCTTGCAACTCTCTGCCAATGAAAACAGAGCTCAGCGGGACCCCACGTGGCCCTCCGGAGCTCTGTTTTTGCTGGCAGAGGCACCACGGTCCTTCACTGTTTCCAGGTCGGGCCCGCGGGCCAGATCTAAGCTGGATCTGGGCCCCGGGCCTTGAGTTTGACACCCCTGCACTAGATGGTCTTTGTGGTTCCTCACTTTCAGCTTTACAGTTCCATGATTGAGTGATTCAATGAAGTGCTTCAGATTCAAAGGCAGAAAGATGCTTTGGAGTTCATAAATCTTTAAATGTAGCACTTGACTGCAGCTCCTTAAGCATGTCCAACTGCCTTTCACAGCTTCCACACAGTCCTGGGAAAATAAGGCTTTGGTTTAAGGAGTTACAGACAGATGCTACATGGATTATTCCATAAGCTCCAAAACAGCTCTTTACCTTTATATCCAAAGTATTGTACAGATCTAAGAGTAAGCTCTAAGGAAAATTCAAGTTCAGGGTAATTTATACGTTCGCTATGATTTTTTAAAAATCTATTTGTATGATACATGTTTAGAATTGCAAGTACATTCATTCTGTGGATATTTCTTCTCCTCTAATCAGCAACATCATTTAATACAAGAAGGTAGCAATTTTATTAAAAAATATGGAAAGTGTGTTACTAACTCTATGTTGTATTTTTATATTTTAGATAATAAAACCAATTAATTCTAATTTCATTAGGAAATGTACTTTCAAGGGACCATGAGAACATTAGAACACAACCTAACAGGTCATTTCAGACTCAAATGAAGCACTAATTAAACAAAAGTAGCAAAGCAGAAGTTCCTTAGTGTTTTTTTTAAATGTACTTCAAACAAATATATTATCTCTATAATACAGAACCATAATTTGCTGCAGTTTGTTGCAATCCACTGAATAATGAATGACTCTACAATTCTTAAATTCTAAACCTTCTCTTTTTGTAGTCTTCACAAATGGTAAAACAAGCTCAAAACCAGAGTGTACCACGTTCACTCTTTCCAAATTGTTTACTGTAAAGGGAAAAAAACCTAACCACAAAGAGAAACAGAATAAGGTTGAAAATATGGAAAACAAATAAGGAATTAATCAATTATATAGACATACATCAACAAATGATGTTTTGACATTTACAGATTTAGGGTTTACTGCAGATTCTTTCCTAGAGAATGAAAGTGTTATGATTTTTCAATACATTATTAATATTTAATATACATATTTAGCCATGAAATGACAAATTGCCACTCTCTGACTTTTATTAATTAAAAAAATGAAACTAGCTGTCCATTTCATGTTTACTCTTCATGAATAATTTTAAAGCTATCTTGAATACTTTCGAGACTAGAAAAGCGGATATAAATAAGATATTTTTTTATCTTATATCTTTATTTATTTATTTATGCCTATATGTCTGTTTATTTAGTGATTTTATGTTAATTTTCTCTGGAGATTCTACAAAAACCTTTACTGTGCAAATCTATTTACATTCTTTTGAAAAATGAATTGAATGAGTTATGACTTTCATAGCATAAATAAATGTACGGCCAGATCTCTCTATGAAAGGAAGAAGTGGGTGGCCCATTACTACTCTTACCTGTACTCTGAGTGTATGGCAGGGAGAGTTAGCAGAGTATGGTACAATGGAGCTGGACAGCAAAACTGGTGCAGAGTATTTATAGACCTACGACACAAGGAAAAACAAAGTCAACCCACTGAGTGTTTAGTAAGGGGCTTTCTAATGGAAAAGCAGGTGCTGCTGATTACATCTCAGTTGTTTCACTCAGTTTTTATTTGATGAAAAGTAAAAATAGACTAAATCCTTAATTCCAATTCCAATTCCAACAAGCATAACACCATCTGTATCAAAAATGGGAATGACAAATGACTGCAATGAAACTTTGAAAAGTCTCAATGCATGTTAAGATTTAAATGGCTCTCTTTGCTAGCTTAAGTGGAATAATAGTAGCAAAGAAGAATGGAAAAGTAGGAAAAAGATATGTTTGGAATATTCTGCACCAGTCTAGCTGTTCATCTGATAGCTTTAGATGTTCAGACTGCAAGAAATTTAATGGGATATTGAATAATTACATATGTTTTAAATGCTTGTGCAACAAAATAAACTATATGTGATTATGCAATATCCTATTTTCTAGTATGTAAGGATATTGTGAATTCATTTTCAATAAGCCTTTAACCAGAAAAAAATAAATTATTTCCAATATAAAGTTACAATTAAATCAGTTTAAAAAATATAAGAAAATTACTCTAGCATTTGAAAACAAATGAAGTTGTGTCCAATATATGCAATTCGTTTAAAACCTGAAACTATTTATGACAAGATTAAAATATTACATATAATCGCATTTTATTTTGTTCTCTCCTGTTGTTTTGCTTGCAGACTTTTCCCTGGACGCTTCAAAATAAAATATATTGAAGAGCAAGTCCTTTGAGGTCATCCTCTTATGAGATCAAAAAGAGGAATTAAGCAGGAATATGTTATGCTGTGAGTCTACAGTAAGGGGAATTATATCAAGCTAATCTTTTAAATACAAAAGTCAGGCTGCTCTGTTTTTTTTTCCATCCAAAGTTAGATATGTACATCATAGCAAGATAAAAAACTATTCAACATTCATAAAGTTGAAAACAACTAGTTACATTTAAACATATTTAATGCTTTTGTGTTTAGCAATAGGACATGTCTGCCAGTGAGCAAAAACATGAAATCCAAAAGAAAAATTGAATTCTTAGATACTACTATTTAGGAACAATATAAATATATCATGGGAGGAAGAGAAAATTCAAAAGGTTTGAATCCAGATATCATCCCATCAAAAGCAACACCTCCCCCTCCCACCATGCCCTTTGAAAATGCTCACAAAGTTTGGTGAGGATATTAATTGGGGAAGACAATTTACAGGTTAGACAGAGAAAAACTGCCTGTGCATGCCAAAGTTTCAAATAAATTTGTGATAGTAAGAAAAAAATATATTTTGCAACATTGTTAGACAGAACAGTATTTATTCTACATACTCATATATGCAAACATACAGTTACAAAGTATCCCACTTGGAAGTGGTCTTTTCGAATACCTAGTCCAAAACTTGCCCATTGCAAAATTCCATTAAATCATTTCAGGCCACCCCTGAAAGATGGTCATTTAGCCCACATAAGCAAAAGGGTGCTATCGTATTTTAGATAGGTTGCTCTACCATTTAAGAGTATCATGAGGAAATTCCTTCAACTATTCAGCAAGGTTATTTTTCTTTCAATTTAAACCAGTTGTCATGTTCTCGGTTGCAACAGAACAAATCCACCCTTTCCATCATGTGGCATTTGTATACCCCTCTCATATCTTTGTTCAGGTTTTTTTTTTCTTTTGCAAGGAAACATGCTCTTAACATGCTTTAACCTCAGATTAGGTTTCCAGGACACTGATCATCCAGTACCTCTGATCTGAATGCATTCCACTTCTCCATGTCCCTCTTCAGACAACAATAGAAAAACTCATGGTTTAGCAGGATGCTTTACTAATGATTTCAGTTTTAAAATATTTCCTTTTTTTAAAAAAATGCTCAGAATATTTATTTTAAAAATAATTTGAGTCTTAATTTCCAATAAATATCTGTTTATTCCTACAATTATTTTAAACACGTTCCATTCTAAAGTACCTACAATGATACAAAGGGCAATAAAACTGAGAAAATATAAACAAAGTAGAAATTTTAGTAAAAATTTACTAGTGTAGTATCTAGAAAATGGGTTTATCATTAAAAGAATTTCACATACAATTGGTATTTATTTCCCGTCATAGACTACCAGCTACCTTACTATTTTCAGATTCACTATCGTCTCCTTAGATGCACCTTACATTCTCATTTCCTGTCTTCACATGAAGTGTAACAACGAAATGTTAATGGTGTGAAACTTGACACAAAGATCTTGGAAAATACTTAGATCATTCCTTTACACTTACACTGAAATATCCAGCTGCTTTTAAAAAAGCTTTCTAAAAAATCCTCTCCATTTTAATGGTTCTTATTTTATTATATTTATCTCCTAGATTTACTTTATAAATATTTCTACCATTTGAAATAATAAATTATTGAAATATATATTTATAATCTTACCAATTAAATCATAAAATAATTTCCTAGAACTAAGTTCCGTAACACTGAGGTATATTAACAATTTGTACATATAAAAGCAACACCAATGCATATATGTATGTATGTATGTATGTATGTATGTATGTATGTATGTATGTATGTATGTATGTATGTATATGTATAACATCTCTGTGAATGCTTTATTTTTGCATTTAGCCATTCCTCTGAATTCAGATTTTAATGAAAAATAATTCTAATTAGGAGGAAAAGTTTAACATAATTCTGGTTTCTAGTTTATGCTTTTTATTTAGGTATGCATAATTTCAGCAGGGAATTGGACTAGAAGACCTCCAAAGT
>JANHFL010002572.1:147563-168788 GCA_032468155.1 Oxyrhabdium leporinum | reverse complement strand
CGGTTTACAGCTTATAAGCAATACTCTTACATCAGTATATTAATCCAATATACCTCAGAATTAATACTAAATTAATACTAAACTGGTCAAGCAGGTAAAATCCTTTAAATATCTGGATCTTTATTTGTATTCTTCTATCTGCTGGTTTACTCAAAGAAGAAAGCTTCAAATAAAAGCCCCCAAAGCATCCTTTGCAACCACTAAATTTGTAGTTCAATTAGTGACAATTATGTTCCAGGAGCCATTAAACTATTTAAAGCCAAAGCTCTGGATTTAATGCTATATGATGCTCAGTTGTGTATTTATAAGGACTCTTCTAGTTTAGAAGCATTCCAATAAAAAAAATCTTGAAAATCTTACCAGTATCTTATTCACCTTCCTGTGCCTTAGCACAACTAGAAATACACTGCATTTTCTTTGAAAATTGATTAAGACTTCATTGTCTTACATTCTGGTTAAAGCAAGTCTACTGAGAAATTTTTTAGTTCATCTCATCTTGCTGAATAAATTGTCTTCCAGCCCAAGGAGACAAATTAATGATAATTTTGCATATTGTGATCTTACCTTGTCAGCACTGCCTGCTTTGAAACTTGTTAAAACCCTAGTTGAACTAAAACAGAGCATCTGGGATCTAGATATCCATAATGACAGAGCCGAAGTCTCCTGTCTCTTTTGTAGCACGATCACTCCTCCATGGTCTGTCCCTAAATGTTCCTATAACATCTCATATCTCTACATAAGAGATTATTTGCTTTGGCCTGAATTGGTGCAACAATGATAGGTAGATAAGCTTCCCACATGAAAGCCAAACTTGCTTTTGTTCAGACTAGGGGATATAATTTGTTTCATATGTGCTATTAAAATGTTTAATGTACACCAATGGTGATCATGCTTAAAACTTCCAATTATGAGGGGGTTTTGATGTTCTTTGAGCTTGGTTGTTTTCTTGCAGCCATTTCATTACCCAAACTAAGTAACATCATCAGTAATAAATGAAATGTCTGCAAGAAAAAAACCAAGCTTGGAAAGCATCAAGGACCTTTCATTTCAACCCTGAGCTGCAAATATTCTCCTTTATTGGTACTTCCAATAACTGTAATTACCACTATGACCAGGAGGCTGTTAGGCTCTCCTGGGTCATTGTTTTTCAGAAACCTCTAAGAAGGTTGCACAATGCTTATCAACAATTATAGCTTTATATATTTATTCAATATATATAGCTGCCCATTTCATTTTTATGTGATTCTAAGTGGCTGGTTCCTCCCTCATGCTATTGTTAGTTGCTAATTGCTTTAAGATGTTGTTGAAATTTTCTTTTTATAATTATTGCATTGTATTGTATGCTGTTTTTTAATGTGTTTGATCTTAGGTTGTAATTGTTTTTACTTGACTTATAGGTCTAATTGTTTCTTCTCTGTCCAGAGAAGAGAAAGGGATTAGAAAGTTAAGTTAATATGATACATCCTATAGAGAGCCAGTTGGATGTAATTAAGAATAGAAATCAGTAAATGATAGCTCTAGTCCAACCTCAGGCATAAAGACAGCTGGATGACTATAGGCTAGTTACATTTTCTTAGCTCTAGGAAAAGGTAATGGCAAGCTACTTCAAAAAAAAAAAAGTAGCGAAAACTGCAGAGGCACACATGCGTACAAACTAGCCTACCTTGGAGGAAGACTGGGACACATTCAAAATTATTTATCTTTCCCTGCTGTCTCATCAGTTCCATATACCAATTATCACCCTACCTTCTGTCTCATCAATCCCAGTGAACACCAGCTGAGTTAAAAATAGATCCCTACCTTGTTACAGTTTAGAAGGAAGATTGAAACTTATTTACTCGAGCTTTTAAGCATTTTAATATTAATGCTTCTATACATTATATCTTTTAATGTTATTTTGATTACATCTTTGTAAGCTTTCCTACATCGTGAAATGAGTACTTATATGTAAGTGCTGAAATAAATAAAAAATAATATGAATCTATTGAAAGCTAATCACACATTCTTGTTTCAAGTGTGAATTGTTGCAGCAGTGTCATTTTTGCACCACAATTTCTCTTGCAAATTAGCTAGCTTTTCCAAAAGGATATTTTTTCCCTTTGCATCTAACCACAAGATGAACTTGCCTGGCAACCTTTTTTTCTGCCCTACCCTCATGATATTTTATTTGTTGTTATTATTTATCCAATTTACATAGCTGCCATCTCAACAAATGACTCTGTGGAGAACAGTTAAAATAAAATACAATTATTAACATGACAAAACTTAAAATACATAGCAGCTGAGCAACATCAATCTAAATCACTAGTATAACCAAGTAGTGGATCCCTGCACACCTTTGGGGTCCCAGGTCCAGGCCTAGAACCAGGGCCTTATGAAAGGCGGGCCATTCTCCAGAGGAAGAATGTTTCATAAGCCGGACACTACCGCAGAAAAGACATGTCTAGCAAGTCCTACCAGCTGGCATTCTTTGGTTGATGGGACCTGACAAGTCAGGTGAAAACAGCTGGGGAGATGGTCCCTCAAGTAACCCTGTCCTTTAGAGGTGACAACCAGCATTGAGAATTGTATCTGGAAGCACTCTGGCAATCAATGCAACTCATGGAGTAGTGTGTGTTACAAATGTCAAATAAATGGTACCATTTACTATTCGTACTGCTTCATTCTGCACCAGTTGAAGTTTTTTGAATGCTCCTCAAGGACACACCTATGTTCAGTACATTATAGTAGTCCAGACAAGAGATCACGAGGGCATAGTGACAAGTAAGCACCTTTGGTCCAGGAATGGATGCAGCTAGCACACAACTTGAAGATGTGCAAAGGTCTTCATAGCCACAGTTGTTTCCTACTCTTTGAGCAGGAGCCATGAGTCCAGAAAGATCCCCAGATTACACACTGGGTGTTTCTGTGGCAGTGCCATCCCATCCAAGATCAATGATAGAAGTCTCCTGGCACCAGAAAATCCGAACACCCAAAGTCACTCAAATCTTGTTTGGATTGAGTCGAAGCCTGCTGTACCTCATCTACGTCTCCAAAGCTTCCAGACATTGGGAAGAGGCATCCATGGCATCACTCACCCAAACCATCAGATGGCTACTCACCCAGGGGCCTCATGTATACATTAAACAAGACAGGAGAAAGGCTTGAGCTGTGGGGCACTCCACAAAATAGGGGCTATATACTAGATCTCTCTCCCATTGACAGCAACTGGAATCAGCCCAGAGGAAGAAGAACCAGCACAACACCGTGCCACCCACATCCAACTCTCAGAACTGGTTCAGAAGGATACCATGATCAAAAGCTGCTGAGAGGTCAAGAAGAGCAACAATGGATACCCTGCCCTCATCCCACTTTTGCCAGATTTCATCCAAGACTTGACTAATGCTGTTTCCATTCCATTTTTTTTTCTTTTTACAACCCTTTAATCCCTTTATTCAGGGTGAAATTGGGGCAACTGAATGGGCCTGAGCATTTACTGGTCAGATGCCCTTCCTGACACCTATGCGGAGTTCGCAGGAGATATTTTCTCTTTGCATCCTGATAAAGAAACATCTGCCGCTGCTTAGGATTGAACTCTCAACCTTCTGAGTGGGAGGTGAGCGTCTTCTCCCCTAAGCCACTGTGCCGCTCCCACTGTTTCCATCCCATTCCCCAGACTAAATCCTAATTGAGCCTAGGCCAAGGTCTTGATAATCTGTTTCATCCGGAGCCCATTGAAACTGCACTTCAATCATCTTCTCAACAATCTTCCCTAAAAAGGGAAGGTTGGAAATCAGATGAAAACTATCCAGACTGGTTGGGTTGAGCAATGGACCCTTAAGAGCTCATGGAGCTCCTCTCTCTCAAGAAATAATTAACCACCACCAGAACCCAATCACACAGCCCCTCGACAGACTTGACCAGCCAGAAGGGAATGGATCTAATACAGGCAAGAACCCCGCCCACTTTCTTCAGACTCAACAGATAACCTCAAGACCTAGCCTCCATAGCCATCACTGGCTCTGCTTCAAGGCAGAGTCCACCACCAAGAGAATCTGAGCAACTTTATCTGTCAGATTCCTAGCATATTCTTCACAGCAACCCTTTAAATACAAAACTACTCCTTCCAAGGAGGGTCTGGGATAGCCCAAATAGAGAACTCTGCAGATGCAATAAGGGTAGAGAAATATATTTTGCCACCCTTTCTGCCACAAGGTAGGTTCTAAAAGAAGTTCTAGCCTGTGTTTGATGATGTTTACTCCTCGTCTTCCAGTGGTGCATTAGCCATCTTTTTAGCTACTTAATCTCTCAGCTGTTCCACACCCAAAATCCGGCTGAGCATATCTCAGAAAGGGGACCCCCCCACCCCAAGCCAGGTGTCAATAATACATGGTAGGTTGGCCCTCTCAATCACAATCCATAATCCCAAGAGTGGCCTGCCCCTATTTCCCATCTCCCCCCACAAGTCACTGCTGAGATGATATATCCCACCCTCATCCTTCCAGAGGCTTCATGTTGCTTTTATCTCATTCCCAATATCTGTTGCAGCTTAAAATCATTTTAACCATTCCAGTACTAAACAGTACCTACTTTTTTAAGCAGGTAATAACACCGATTTCCATTCCAGGGCCATTCCACTTTGAATACTAGAAAAATCCTGTTCTTTCAAGCCAAGGTTTTCCCCTATACCTACTAGGTAAAGGGCTTCTATATGAGGATCAGCCAGAAAAGAAGCTTGACCCATGATGGTGACAGGGGAATTGAACAGTGAAGCTGGACACAGACAACTGTCTCCCTCCCTGCTGTTTTACAGCACAACTTTATTTCCTCCTGTCAATTGTTGTTTGGGGTACTCCTGAACATGGGTGTAGTGTTCTTTAGGAATAGTACTAAACCTGTGTCAAAAGGAGTCTATCAGCTGATAACAGCTGACACCTTGCCTCATTTTGAATGCATTTGCACAAAAAACGTATTAACAAACAAAAGCAATTTGACAGTCCATTCCCAAAACTAAATTAAGGAGAATAATTGCTGGCTCTCACTACTGGCTGATGATATTTGTTGAAAGGGGGAGGAAAGTAATATAAAATGTCATTGACAAGATCAGAATTTCTAGATTTATATTATGTTATAAACAGCAGTCAACAGTGTAGTTGTGTTTTTCATTCAATTCTAGATTCCACTTTTAGAAAATGTAATGCCATCTCACGCTGAATATCTCATTTTTAATTTTGATGAAATGGAAGAGGATCATGGAAGCGAATATATGGAATCATATAATCAAGTAAAGAGCACTCAAATATTTTTCTGATACGGTCATATACAAAAGTATAGGGATCCCCCACCCCTCCTGTCAAACTGTACCTTCCACGAAATCCCTAAGTGTAGAGAAGACAACATAATCTCTATGCTGTACAAAGATAAGCATATTTTAATGCTATTTCAATGCGTATTTACTCTCTATATACAGGGTACTATTGAAAATCTACGGGGAAATTTACTTATAGGCTGTAAGATCTCTGCAAGGAAGAATAAGGAAAAAAATCCAAAACAAAAATAGACTCTTAGCAGGAATATAGGAACTTATAGCTGTAAATTGTGCCAAGGAAGATATTACAAAGTACTAAATAGAAGGATGCTTAAAGTGCATCCACTGTTTTCTCGTTTTGAATCTGTAAATAACTATACATAAATAGTTAACTATTCCAACTTTCAGAAAGAAGTTATGTTTAACTTTGCATCATATGAAGACTATGTCAGCTTGTTAATTATGGTGGTCCAACCTTTTGGCTTGCCTGGGCTGCACTGAGTGAAGAGGAATTGTTAATAATGTTAAAAGTTTATGATCTTGTGGAGCTGCATTACTAGCTGTCCAGAGTCCCATGCAACCTGGAACAACGTATCTGAAACTTTGGTTCTCTAAAGATGCACAAAAAAATGACACCCTTCTAAAATAAGGCAATAGAGATTTAGTTTATTGTAGCGGTTAAGGTATCAGGCTAGAAGCTGAAAGACTGAATCCTGCCTTAGAAAAAGCCAGCTGGCTGACTTTGAAACAGTCAATCTTTCTTAGCCCTAGAAAAGAGGCAATAGCAAACCACTTCCAAAAATCCTTGCCAAGAAAACTGCAAGGATTAGTCCAGGCTGTCACCAAGAACCAATAGGGACTTGAAGGGGCCAAAAGAAAAAAAAAGAAATGTGAGCCAATTATAATGACATGTGCAAAATAGGTAAGCTGTACAATTATTAAGGTCGTGCAGAAATTTTTACATTCTTTAATCTTATAGGTTTCAAGTAATTCTGCAAGACTTTTTAAAGGCTGTGATTCTTAAATAGCAAAACACAGGCTACCTTACACTAAGGAAAGCCATTAGGCTATCCATCTCATATATGTCAGTTCATATTTCTAAGCAGAAACTTTACAATATCTTAAGACAGGAATTTTTCACAGATATACTCAGAGACAATAGTAGCCACACACACAAATTTCCTTATTTTATACCATATTAAAAATGTAAAGCTTATTGGATGTAGCTTGAAATACAATATAGGATTTATTTATACAATGAAAAACAAATGAACTCATAATTTGTGCAGAACTAAAATAATCTGCCGAGCCCAATTTGAAAGATTTTCATAACACTTTCTAATTAGCTATTATATTCAATAAGAAGAAAAAGATAGTGCTGTTCCATTTTATTTTTTTTTATTTTAACATAGTGTCAAAATTAATGCTATATAATAAAAATTCTTATGTAGGCCTACAGACAACACAACACAGGAGTACATAAGTGCTTCAAGCATGGAATGGGAAAGAACAGAAAAAAACAAAGAAATGATGCAGGTTTGTCCTTTCAGTGCAACTTTGTCTGTATATATCATTAAACAAAACCAGAGTCATAATTTAGGCTTTATGACATATATTTTATATTAAAAGTTCACGCTGAGTATGAAAATGGCAGTTACACTGAATTATTCTGACTATGACATTTCTTTAGGATACATTATAAATTAAAAGCTACAATGCAGACTTCCTTCCACTTTTTTTACTAGCCTGAGTGGGAAAGAACAGGAAGGGCTCAATTCAGGTCAGGTGACATCAACACAATGCAACATGAAGCACACTTAATTGGGTGGGGGGGGGAGAGAAAATCCAAACAAATATTTTGTGGAACTTATTTCTGGATGTGCACACATACAACTGATCTGTAAATTATAAAGCGATAAAACAAATTCTGGACAACCAAGCAATTCTACTTATTTTAAACCAGTCAAAATTTAATGTAGCTGACTTGGGCCTAAAATCTAATCCACATAAAACTGCAGCATCTGAATAGAAGAGAAACTGTCAAAAAATTAGTAATTACTGTAAATCATTGTAATTGCTATGTTGTAATTATCTTTTAAAATGTTGTTTCTGGCATGGCACCATGCAACTGGCTAGCATGCATCCAGTAACATCCATAACATATTTTTAACAAATTGAAGATAAAAAATCAGTTAGCTTGCATTAAGATTTTTGATGAAGCATGCAGCAATCACACATTGCAGTTAATACTTCATGCAAACTTTAGCATGGTTTTAACTGTACATTTCTTCTTATGCTAAGAATTCACATGCTAAGAAAAAAAAAGGTGAATTATTCATCCCTACTCAAGAAACAAAAATCTTAGGTTTTTTTCTATCTAATTAATAAGGCAGGCTCTAAGTTTCAAGTCCATTCATACTTTATCAGGGAAGTTACTTAACTATTTAGCTTATCATACACAACCATATTCATACCAAATAGTTTGGGTATCTTCATCAGCTAATAAAGGGGATTCACTATCATTAGGATCTGTATGCACAAGGCTTTTAAGTTTATTGCTATTCTGTGTAACATCTACCGTTTTACTATCAGATTTCTGATTTTCATAAGGTTGTTTGTGATCCTTTTGTGGCAATTTCACTAATGAATGAAATGATTTAGCTGTTCTGGTTATGGATGTTTGAGGCAATCCACTAACATCACAGACTAATTCAGTATTAAGTGTCAAAAATGGCATGGAAAAATGGCCTGAAGTTGATATGCCTACTTTATCATTATTTACATTACTGAGAGAAAATGTTTTAGTAATAAATTTGGTCTTTGTTCTGGAATTGCTAAGCCTTTCAGGTATATTCAAATGATCGGGTATAGTAATATTAGCTAAGTCATTTTCGGAGAAAGTAACTGCATTATCAGGAGCATAATAAAAAATAGAAGATTGTTGTTGAGGATTGTACTCACTCGAAGATGATATAATACTTTGCTCAGCTGTAGCTGGAGTTGGATCAACAAATATTGGCTGCCTAGTGTCCTTAGATAAAAAATCATGGATACTGGTCCTCCGAGTAGTTCCTTCTGCTGTTGAAATCACACTGCTTGCACGAGGTAAAGTAGCATAGGGATTGCAGTCTTTTGATTGTCGCTGTAACTGGACATTTTCTTTAACAGACCCAACTTTTCCCTTACTGCCTGCAGTGTAAGTCTCTAAAAAGTTCAAATCTTTAGAATCTTCTGTTCTGTTTAAATTGAGCCTTGCAAGAGGCTCTTGCTTACCTAACTTTCCATCAGATAATTCTGTTGTATTTCTTACACTCTGCGATCTGACAATACCACTACTGCCTGATGTCTGTTTGCTTAGTTTTTCTCTTCCTCTTAATTCAGCATTTTCCGAAAAAAATTTCATTACTTCATCCAAAAGATTATCTTTGCTTGAAGATTTTAGCTGCAAGAAATAGACAGAAAAAGAGAATGAATATAAAAAACACAGTTTTCTCATCAAATTTATACTGATCCACAGACTGAGCCCGTCTACTTAGTCCTTTTGGAGACCCTGCATTTTGCCTAACAACCACATTGCTTAGGTCCCAATTAGCTACTTGTACCTGTAAACCTAATTCCAGAAAATCTATGGCATATTATAAAAAATGTTTTCTCTGATGCTGAATTAAGAGTATTGTTGCTTGTAAATAAGCTGAGAAAATTATTGAGCTTTTACTCTAAGAAACCTGAAAAACATAGTATAAAACATTAATTCTAAATTGTGAGTTTATTTATTCTCCACAATGAAAATATTACAATTTACTGAGATGTATACTGACAGCTGCAAGAACAAATTTGAGACAACAATGAAAAAAAGGATCCTAGTAAATTATGTCAAACTGGGAGACAAAATTGGAGAATATGTAGCAATGGCAAAATTCACACATATATATATATATATCCATAATAGACATCTAGTCAAATTTAAGAAATTGTAAAGTACGTTATTGTATTTTTTTGCAGGACCAAACCACAAGCTTAAAAATAAAGAATTGATTACCTATTTAATTATAGCAGCCAAATAGTAACTGTGCAACAGTGGAAAACTTTACAGCATATAAAAAAAAATGAGTTCTGAATAAGTAAAGCCTCTTCAATTGCCATATTGGAAAAAAACACACAGATAAGGTAATGAGATTTCAGAAGCAGGAATCACAATTTTATCAAACTTGGTTGGATTTTATGATTTACCTTAACAATAGATTATAATCTGGTGTACTACTTATATATGATAAATGTTCAAATGTGTAGTACTTGATTTTTTTATTTACATACTAATATATATTTTTTGTATTTTCTCTATTTTTTAAAAATATATCTTGGAATTATGTTAATGCAATTAACTCATATTGTAAAAGGGAAAATAAGCAAGTAACTACTTCTCCTTAATAAAAAGAGAAAAAATGAATGAACTAATCAATAATATTCTATGGTTGGAAAACACTAGACTGGTGATGAATCATTGAGTAAAATGCCATGCAGGACTGGTATTTGAATGCAAGATATGCCTTGAAGGGGCATTATGCTACTTTAAGACTATATGCCAGCTGATCATATTTGATGAGGTTGATGCCATAAGGTCCAAAAAAACCTGAAAACTAGAGAGAAACTACAGAAATTATAGTAACTGGGAAATTTCCCAAAGGTAATGGGTTATCCCCAAGATGACCAGTTTCAATCTCATAATTTTGTGATGGAAATGGTGGAGGGAACTAATCTGGTCATTCTCTTTGAGCAGCAAGGTGGCTTGGAGAATAAGATTTCAGAGAAGATCTATCAGGAATATTTGTCTCCAGAATAGAGGCCTGAACCTGAGGGGTTGAAAGGACAAAGGGAAGTTGCTGAAGAAGACGTGGAAGGATTTTCAGACAAATTCTAGGACCTGGGAGGAATTTTGGAGGAAGATTAAAGTCCTATGGTACCTTTTATTTTAACAACTCATTTCTAAAAAGCAGACTGAGACTCAATGAATGATTATGGCAAACCTATTTTATTTAGGCTATAATGTAACAAAGTTATTGGAAACATTATATAGGGCTTGAGAATATTATGTTGTAGAAAATCTGAGGTTAATTTTGTGTAGACTTATTCAAGTTTACCATGCATAATGGCATTATCTTCTTTTTATAGATATGACCATGAATATAATATACTTTTCTGAACTAAGCATTTCAGCTATTACTTTCCTACTCGGTTATCTTTTTCAAATTCTTAATAAATAATGAATATTGATTCTGAAATTTAAAATTAGTTGTTTTTCTTTACCTGAATTTCAAATTACATTGTCATGATCTACTCATATTAGGTTTACTCAGGATTAAGTTATGTCTCTTAAAATTAAGTACTTTTTAACGTACCTCAGCTGAAGTAACTTTATTGCTTTCTTCCAGAAATTGCTGCAGAGTAACCATTTCACTTCCAGGAGATTCAGTTTTAATTTTCCGCATTCCTTGTTTATCTATTTTTTCTGACATTGTATGATGAAGCAGGAGACTAGACTTGGTGTGACTTTTCAAATATTGTATGGGGCTGCTGCTACTGCTGGACCATGCTTCATGCTCATGAAGTAGGCTAAATTCTCCACTACTGTGGCTTTGAGGCCTGCTTTGGTTGTTACTTGCACCTGCTTTAGAGTAAACAACACTGATATTTTTCTTAGGTAAAATAAATTATAAACATTTTAACAAGTACATTTAGAATGTAGTACAATATATTGCTAGATGTTTTAAAAATACTGAAACATCAATTGCTGTACAGTAATGTGCTTAAACACCTTTCAAAATTTGTACAATAAAATGTATTTCCTTAAATTTACTCATTATGGCTCTTCATTATGACATCTAATGTTTCATTTTAAAAGTTTCAATTTGAACTCTTTTTAAAGTATCAATTTCCAATTTCCTATACAAACACACATCCAACAAACAAACCTTTTCAGTAACCCAGATCATAGACATTGTAATAAATATTACCATCTGCTATCTTTTATGTATTATAAAAGGAAAGAAAAATTGAAGCATGAAAAAAATAGTTTCAAATTAATCAAGAAATATTTTGCTGAAAAGCTTTATGTAAAAATACATTGTTCTTTATATAAAGTCTCAATTCCTGTGCATATGATTTGAAGAAGAAACATCACACTGTGCACAAAATAACTGAAGAAATGCCAATTTCTCGTTTTGGCATTTCTTCAGTCCAAAGCAGTTAATTGGAAACTGTTGTTTGCAATATTTTAATAACAGCTTAAAAACCCCCCTAAGCAATATATCTTTTTAGAACACAAGCAATGTATACTTACTTGACATAGTATTTCTGGAGGGAATAATTTATATTGGAAAAACACAAATGCTCAAAAAGATGCAAACTCCAGTAAAGTTAGGGAAAATAATTCATTGAGGCAGTGATAGTTGGTTGCAATTGGTCTGCTTTAAAGATATATATTTTTTACAACGAACAAGCTAAGTAGTCAGCCTAGTGTGCTTCTGGAGCTTTGAATAGGAGACTTCTTTCCTTTACCTTTTTGTTACCTTTATTTGTATAGATCTCACTCTAGATCAGGGGTGTCAAACTCAAGGGCCGGGGGCCGGATCTGGCCCGCAGGGTGCTTATATCTGGCCATCCTAGAAACAGCAAAGGACCAGCCTGCGGTGCCTCTGCCAGCAAAAATAGAGCTCAGGGAGGCTGTGTAAAGCCCACCCGGGCTCCATTTTGGGGCCGTGACAGCCTCCTGCAGCCCTCTGCCAGTGAAAATGGAGGCCCAGGAAGGCCATGCACTCCACTTTTGCTAGCAGAGGGCTGAAGGAGACTGTTGTGGTCGAAAATGAAGCCTCGATGAGTGACGTTGAGCTGGCCATGCCCCTAGCCCGCGAGATCAAACACAATCCTGATGCAGCCCTCAATGAAATTGAGTTTGACATGCTTGCTCTAGATATATCTAAACATTCTTATACTCTCTTTTTTATTTTTTTCTCCTTATGAGATATCTTTCCTTTTTTTTAATATTCTCTATCCACTTATAGCTGCATTTTTTCTTTGCTTCACTCCTTTGAGTTATCATTTTTCCTATTTTTCTTTCTCATGTTATATCTCTTATTTGCATAAATTATACTATAAAAATATCTACCGTGTTTCTCAGAAAATAAGACTGGCTCTTATTTTCTTTTGATCCCCCCAAAAAACAGCTATGCCCTTTTCTCAAGGGGTGCCCTAATTTTCCTTCCACCCATGCCAAACCCCCATCCCCACTCCACCCTTACGGCAGCGACATCCCTTCACTAACCTGCTTTCCAGGTCCGTTCTCCGCTGCGCGTGCAAGAAGCCTGTGGGACTACGGTAAAAAAATCCCACTCTAGTTCAGACGTTCCAACTTCTCATGGAAAAAAAACAACATCTCGTGATTAACTTACTATAGTCCCAGACTTCTTGCACGCACAGCAGAGAACGGACCTGGAAAGCAGGTTAGTGAAGGGATGTCGCTGCCCTGGGGGTGGGGTGGAGGTGGGGGTTTGGCATGGGTGGCCTGGCTGAAGCTTCTTTAGATAAGCTGGTGAGGAGTGCATGGGGCAGCTCTGCACCCCCTACCTTGCTTCGTCCTCCACCCCCCCACCGCCTTGCTTCATTCTTCTTCACAAAGCGAATTGCGGGCACACTCACCTCATGGCGGTGGCATCGACAGTCCCGTCCAGCAGGAGCCTATTGCTGTCTCTTCTGCGGCCACTTGCCACCACTCGCACGCATTGCCCTGGCCTTCAGATGCCTGCCGGAAGGTATCTGCAGCTGATAACAAAGCTCCAGATCGATCCGGAGCTCTGTTATCGGCTGCAGATGTCTCCCGGCAGGCATCTGAAAGCAAAACGGAGGCCAGGGGTACCGTGCACGTCCATCCGGAGCCCATCCGTGCGCGTCCATCCGGAGCTCAGCACAGACTGAGGGAAGGATGGCAGATAGAAAAGTACCCCCTTCCCATTTTCCTTCTATTTGACAAAAAGCCTCCATTCCGAAACTTCAGCGTTCGGAATGAAGGCTTTTTGGCAAACACTTCCCCAAGGGGCCTGTGGGCTGCAGCTGCAGCTGGACAATCCCCCCCCCCCAGCACCCATGCCCATGCCCCTGGACTTATTTTCGGGGTAGTGGCAATATTAGGCCCACTCCCAAAAAAGTAGGGTTGGGCTTATTATTGGCATGGGTCATGTTTTCTGAGAAGCACATGAGCAGCTGACCTGAAATCATTCTGCAGAATTTTTGTTCAACCATTTGTTCTGAATTGGGTTACATACCCTTAGCATGCATCTAAATCCACTGTGGCAACAAATATCACTCAAATATTCTAACTGCCCCCAAACAATTAGTGTTTAAAAGAAGAGCCTACCTTTCCACCAATGATTAGACCTGCAGAAAATTCATGATTCTTCCCCACTTTACGCAGGACTTCAAATGTCTGGTAAGCCAATTCTCTGGTAGGAGATATTATCAAAACACCCAGTTCGTCCGTGGCAGTCCACTGCTGGCGGTACAAAATTTCTAGAGCCTGAAGGGTTAAAAAGCACTAGTTAGAAAGTCTATCAGATGCTCTCCTGGAGTACATTTTTTTTCAATATTAACCTGCAACCGATTACAACGTTCCCTTCTAAGACAAACCTTTGAAGCGATAACTCACTTTAAATATCTCTGTGGTGAAACTCTCCTTCACGAGCAATAGGGCTCCTGATTTCTAAACAGTCCTGCAGCCTCATCACTTGCTGGAGCAAAGGGGCTTCAGCACATGGACTATGCATCCACAGACATCTATTTCAAATGAAGAGTTGTTCAAGACATGCTTCTTGTGCACTAAAACGCGATCAAATAAAATGGCACCGCTCCTACAGCTTGACAAGGCAGAACGTATTATCTGCCCAGTTCCATCTCTAGTTGAAGGAAAATGCACCTGCCTGACAATTTATTTCATTTGCTTGTTTATCAAATTTATGTGGGCTCACAAAAATGTCACAAATAACAACTCTGGGCAGCATTAAATTTTAAAAAAAATAAAAATCACTTATGACCACAATTTTGGTTATAAATCATTGCTGTTTGAGTCACCATGTGACCAGACCTTGTTTTATGACCGTTTTTTATGGCACTAATTAAAGCAAGTCACTGAAGTTAAGCAAATGATACACTTCTTAAAGAAATCACATGATCATAAGCCCAAATCCATCATCCAATGGGCATCTTTTTTTTGCTGGAAAATAGCAAAAGTCATGTTCTTGGTAGATGCCACAACTGGTCGTAAATGCAAGCTTGTTGCCAAGCACGCAAAATGATCAGCAGTCATTACTTCAAGGACAGGTCCTAAATAATTTTTTTCGAGCTCACTGTAACTTCAGCAGTCATTAAGTGACCAGTCATACGTCAAGGACTACCTGTATATAAAAACAGTCATTGTTAAAATATAGAAAACAAAAAAAACGGCAAAGTAAATGTTGACCTCAATATTTCACTAGTGCCCTTGGGGCACCCTGATGACAAGGTCAGCTCTTACAGAATTTCTGAGACATTAACAGGAATGGAGCTAACCTTACTTTGGGAATGGGGAAAGAGGGTGTTTCACAAGGTGGGCACTATGTCTAAGAAGGCCCATCTCCTGGGACCGGGTATAGTTCCCTAGCAGACCAAACTCGCAGCATGTCTACAAAATCTCCCCTCTACATAGGGGGTGTCAGACTCGTGGCCCGCAAGCTGGATGCGTAACGCGTTGGCCACACCCACCCCTGGTTTAGCGATGTACATCACGTGACGGCAACTTGTCCTGAGCTTGACACCCCTGCTCTACATGATCTGATGGGATGGGCAGCCTCTCAGATAAGCCAGTTCCATGCCATTATAAACTTTAAAAGCTAAAACCAGCATCTTGATTTGGTACTGGAAACAAATTGGCAGCCAATGGAGCTTGTGGAGCAGAGGTATAATATGTGCTGTTTTAGAAACACGCAACCACTAAAACCAGAATCCCCCAATTTAGGAAGATCTAAGCTGCATCCAGTGCTAAGCTTATCAATCAAACACTACAACATATCATTTTATAATCTTGATGTTTTAATAGTAGGCTTTATTATTTCTTGCTATGTATTATTTATGTCTACGCTGGCTAGAGTTTGAACAGCAGGCAATATATAAAGGTTGAACATTTTTAAAAATAGATTTACGCAGTTTGTATCACATGATACAAGCAAAAATGAGCAATTTATGAGCGTGATGAATTATTAGAACCCTGTTGGTACAGTGGTTAAAAGTGCAGTATTGCAGACAAACTCTGACCACAGCCTGAAGTTCGATTCTGACAGTGCTCAAGGTTGACTCAGCCTTTATTCCTTCAGAGGTCAGTAAAATGAGGACTCATATTTTAAGCTTCTACATTTTAAGCTGCCCAGAGAGTGCTGTAAAGTATTGTAGGACAATATATACACCTAAATGCTATTGGTATTATTATTTGAGTAATGGTTTCTGTTAGAACTTTGTAAGTATGATGCATTGTAACTTCCATAATTGCGTTGCCTGTCCTAGCTCAGAACCACAGATCCCACAGTCAACAAGGTCTGGAATACCTGGATAACTAATTCTTACTTGCCAGAGTTCTCCTTATCCTAGGCCACGGGTGTCAAAATCACCGTAACATGACGTTCCGTGATGTTTTTTCCCTTTGCGGTGCTGGGGTGGGCGTGGCCTGCACATGACGCATCCGGCCCGCGGACCGCCAGTTTGACACCCCTGTCCTAGGCCAAGACAATGAATCCTTCAGTGACTCCTAATTCATCCATTAATACAAATAAGATACATATTAGCTTGTATAGCAAGAGCACTTAGACTTATAGACCGCTTCACAGTGCTTTATAGCTCTCTCTAAATGATTTAGAGTCAGCATATTACCCCCCAACCATCTAGGTCCTCATTTTACCGACCTCAGAAGGATAGAAGGCTGAGTCAACCTTCAGCCTGGTGTGATTCGAACTGCCAAACTGCAGGCAGGCAGCAGAAGTAGCTTGCAGTACTGCATTCTAACTACTGCGCCACCGCAGCTCTTATATGATGACATACAACAAGTATTTTCCTACTTACAGGTACAATGAAAGCCAAAGTTTTGCCAGATCCTGTCTTGGCAGCTCCCAGGACATCTTTACCCTGCAATGCCAAACCTATGGTCTGCTTCTGGATTTCAGTCACCATGCGATACTGAGCTTCCTGTAAGCCTGATGATACACCGAAGACAAGGAATCCATTTCAGAATGCAACAAATAGAACAGTATTCAATTTGAGGACTTTTTTATCCTTATGGATTCCATTCCTACCTTTCAGAGTTTTCCTGGATATTGGGAAATCAGAAAATCTTGTCACTTCATTTGTATTTATCTGTATTGGAAAAAAATAAAACAAATCATTAAATTTTAAAATACTAAAGAACCTGACCATTTCTGCAAACTATCACTGTTTATAAGTATCCCAATGCAAAAGTGAATATTTTATTCACTTTCCTCACAGGTTTGTTCTGTAGCATTAGCACAATTTCCCACTTATTTTGATGAAATTTCAACTATAATTTGTATGCCTCTCCTGTGCCACTATGATTAATATTCATTTCAATACTGGTATAATTTAATTAAACATATTTATTTCAAAAACAAATGTCCCAATAGGAGCCCCATAGGACTTTCTCTGAATCTCTAAAAGATTACAGCCATCTATCTCCACATACTTGCAGTGTGAAATTTTCTATACAGATAGTCCTTGACATACAATCATTTGTTTAGTGACTGTTCAAAGTTACACTGATACTGAAAAAAAAGTGATTTATGATCGTTTTTCACACTTAGAACCACTGCAGCATTCCCACAATTACAGGACAAAATTTGGACACTCGGTAACCGCTCCTATTTATGATGGTTGCAGTGTCCCAGGGTCATGTGATCACCTTCTGCAAGCAAAATCGATGGGGAAGCTAGATTCACTTAACACCTGTGTTACTAACTTAACAGCTGCAGTGATTCACTTAACTTGGTAAGAAAAATCATAAAATGGGGCTCAATTGTGGTCATAAATCAGGGACTACCTGTAAAATAGAGGAATTAGTGGAATCTTATTTTTCCACTAGGACTCTGAGGCAACTAGAAACCAGGAACATCATATTTAACGCTTTTTAAAATCACATTTTTGTCCAAACAGCAAGTTCCTATTATTCTATTCGCCATACATTTCCCCCAGCATGGTGGTGCAGTTAAGATGCTGGCTGGCACTGCAAAGCTAGATTCTAGTCTACCTTCAGCCATAAGAGCTCACTGGATGACTCTGGACCATTCCATCTCTCTTCAGTCCAGGCTACCTTGTCAGGCCTGCCTCCGTTCAAAACTCAAGAAAGAAAACTCCCAACTCCATTCGATTACAGAAGTGGTACTTTTACTAAGTTTGAAATGATAGCAGTGAAAGCAAGACAAGATCTGAATCAAAACGCGCAAAAGTTACACATCGAAAGTCACCCCAAATCCCTCCCCTCCAGGATCCATCACTAAGAGTCAATCAATATCCAGAATTATGTTATGGGAAAGCTCCTCTACAGGTATTTCTCGCATCTGGAGTCTCAAGATGATTGGCCTTGATGGAGTATAAGCAACTCCATTTAGCAGCACCATAATTCATGAATGCAAACCTCCCTTCCAATTCTCGTGTGACTACTACACACCAGCTTGCTTTCCCAACCCAAATGCCCATGCCCCCCTTCCTGTTTCTATGGCAGTTGAGAGCAAGCAAACGTCAGAAAACCATGCTGGAGATCCGGCAGGGGAAAGTAGAAGGAAGGTCTATGTGAGCTCCACTGGACTCCTGAATTAAAAGCAGGACATAAATCGAAAAAACAAATAATCAGGCTATGTTCCAACAATGATGTTATTTTTAAAAAGGCAAAAAGCATCTCAGGAGATATTTGGCTAATCCTTGCTTCACCTTAATGAAAAGAAGACTTGAAGGTGATGCACTGGTGATGTTACATAGTTTGGGTAATGAAACATCTGCAGGAAAACAATAAAGCATAAAAGATACCAAGGACCCCTCACTTCAACCCTGAGCTACAAATATTCTCCCTCATTGATCTGGTCAGACCAGCAGAAAGAAAAAGAAAAAGAAAAAAAAGAGAGAAATGTCAACAAGCAGGGATAGAAAATCACTGACCTTCCACAGGGCTTGGAAAGAGAGATAAGAATTGATGGCCAAAGACAACTGGAGCATATTCAAAAAGCAGTACTGAACTGGCCATCACACCCACTGATCCTTATTTTTGGACAGATTTTGCTTGCTTGGCTGGACAAGAAAGATTGAATGAGAAGCAGCCTAGCCTTACTCTATTGAGAAGAGGTGGGCAACTTGTCCTCAGGCCATATGCGACTCTTGGACTCATTTCAAAGTCTCCATGCCAAGGACCAGCTGGTCCCTCTGACAAGAGCACTCAGCAGCATGTTGATTTACAGTTATTTACAGAAAGGGGAACGAGGTGGGTAAGAAAGAGGAGAATGGACATCCCCACCCATTGCTTAGCATCAGCGCCAGCAGAGAAGCTGTGAGGGAATAGACTCAGAACAGAAAAAATGTTGGTCGCTCTTCCTGTACATAACACTGGAAAATCTAAGTTGAACTTCTGACAGCCCCTGTAATTTTTCTCTCATTTCTAAAGCCCTCCTTTTCCCATTAGGTGCAACCCACTCACTTTAGTCAATGTGCAGCTCTCCAAAATGAGATGCAAGAGCATGATTGTACTTATGAACAAGAACGCAATGCCATCTTCACATATTTCAACCTATTTTTCCCAAATAAGAATCTATAACCTCACAGCGTATTTACCTAAATATTTCCACTTCAGATATAATATACATGTAAATTAAGATTCCATGTTGTAGGCTTATCAGTACATGGTTTCTCTAATAAACTCTTACTTGGATAACTTGGTTTCTGAGTACTGAATGGAAAAGGGGGACTTTGCTGGAACCCTGACAAAAGCATTTTCTTGCTGACTCAAACTCTCATCACTGGAACACAGCAGAGCCTTCAAAATGCCAGTTAGATACAGATTTAATTTTGAAGGCGCTTAAAATAATTTTCGCCTTCAGAGAGGGTCTGAAGAAAAAAATAATTTATTAACATTAAACAAATATGAAATTATGTTCCTCTTGTCCATAGGATTCAAGTAGTGATGCTTTTGGCAGATGTTAAAAGTTACCTGGATTTTAGGTTATACTATTACCTTTTAAGTAAAGATGATATCAATAGTTTAGCATGGAATCCACGTCTCCTTTTGAAGTTCAAGAAACAATGTTTTCCTTTTGGAAAAGCCATTTCTTTTTTCTTACATGCAAAAATTGGCCTTTTTATAAATTAAATAATAAGGCCATGTTTTGGAGTCCTTGAGTTTTGCAAGTGATCAAGAAACAAGTCAGATGGGAAAGGAGAAGATGCAATAAGGGTGCCTGTCTTTTCTCATATCTCATCAATGTTTTTATTATTGCTTTCTGACACATTACATATACTGAATGTATCACTTGTTTCGGTATCCAATATAGAGACTTGAAACACACACACACACACACTTTTTCAACTTTTCCTGAAGTATTTGTGGTTCATACTGTTAGTGTAATTTCCCCAAATTCATACACCAGATTTCTTTTTCAGTTCCACACCAACTTGGGTTCTTGAATTTTAAAGGAAAAAAAGAGAAAACTCCTGAGAATACCATGAAGAGCCAAGAAAAGAAACAAGTGGACCATTAAACAAATCAACTCATACGTCTTACTCAAGGCACAAATGACCAGGCTCAAATTATCCTACTTCAGAAGCATTACTTGAAGGCCTAGTTCTCTGGAGAAAAATCAAATGCTGGAAGGAAAGAGAAGAGGACAACCAAAAGCAAAGTGGATGGACTCAGTTACCATGATGAGTGTGCCATTGGAAGATCAGGAAGACTAGGTTCGGGACAGAACATCATGAAGAAAAAATTATGTGGTCGCTAGGAATAAAAAACAACTTGATGACACATAATCCATCGAACAATAGTTTAATAGATATGACTCCCAAAATCCGAGATGGGAAACTATTTCATAAGGGATGAAAAATATTTCCAGTTAGAGACATCTAGCACAGGATCTAGCAAAAACTTACTTCCTATCATGCAAACGTAAGAGACAGAGGAAAATCTGGCCACAAAGAGGCCTGACATGCTTCCTTGAGCTTTAGTACATTGGATGAACCCAGCCAACATAATTCGTCATTAATCACACCTTATGGCTAAATGCCTTTAGTTATCTCAGCAAATGGTGATATATATGTTCAATAAACTCTGTTGCTGTTCAATTACTGTCGTTCCAACTCTTTGCAACCTGGGGTCATGGGATCATCTTTTGCAACCTTCTGACAGGCCAAGTCAATAGGGGAGCCAGATTCAATTAACAACCGTGTTATTAATTTAATAACTGCAGTGCTTCACTTAACAAATTGGAAAGAAAAATCATAAAACGGGGCAAAACTCACTTAACAAATTTCTCAATTAACAACATAAATTTTGGGCTCAATTGTGGTCGTAAGTTGAGGACTACCTGTATAGTGATCCTCGCTATTTTTTTTTTCAACCACAACCTGCGAAGTGTATTAGAGTTGAATCCCTCACGTGGGTGGATAGTTGGGAATTCCCTCCTCATTCCCTCCAAAACCAATAGTGATGTGGTTCTCTCGTCACAATCGTTAAGCTTTTCCCCAACCTGACACATCCAAATTAGTGATACATAATAATATGTAAGAGATATATAAGAGAGAGGCACCCTGTGTATGCTCTAGGACAGGGGTCTCCAACCTTGGCAACTTTACGACTTGTGGACTTCAACTCCCAGAAT
>JANHFL010002572.1:128100-147463 GCA_032468155.1 Oxyrhabdium leporinum | reverse complement strand
GCTTATTTTCGGGGTAGGGGCAATATTAGGCCCACCTCCCAAAAAGTAGGTTGGGCTTATTATTGGGGTGGGTCGTGTTTTCTGAGAAACACGGTAAATATTTTTATACTCTCCTTTTCTGAACCCAAAGATGCTTTTCCAAAAGGCAAGTGGATTTTCTTGGGGTTTTTTCCTTGAAAATATTTAGCTTCTCATCCAAGAAGCTTCTTCAGTTCTGACAATCAGAACTGAAAAAGTTTCTTGGATAAGAAATGAAATATTTTCAAAGAAAAAAAAACAAGGAAGTTCAGTTGCCTTTTGGAAAAGCATCTTTGGGACGTCCATGATATGGATGATTGAGAATTTCCAGAGACATTCTATTTCTGAACCTTTATTCTCCTAGATATCTTTCCTTTCCTTCTCAGTCACCTCCATTAAGTCTGCATTTTCCTTTGCTTCACTGTGAATTATTTCTTTATTTGCTCACTATCAATAGCAATACACCTAGATGTTCAATATTTTCAGCATTATTATGATTAACTATACTATATTGCTAATGATAATTGGGACATCAAAGGCCACCAGTGTAGCTATACCTGTAATTTTTGGACTGCACATTTTATTTTCTATCCCTGACATTTAGTTGGGGGAGGAGGTATCAAGACTATTTGAAAAACGTTCCCCCTTAGTGACATGTTCAGTATATTATGATGTACCTGAATTCTACTTATATAAAGGGGAGTAGAACAATAAATAGAGACTACAGAAATGGAAGTATCTATTACATTTGCTTGCCACATACTCCCAAGCAAAGTAACCTATTCTAAAACTTTATTTTAAAAATAACCAAATGGTTAAAATCATCACAGTAAAACTTCCCTCATGCTATGAATATCACCCATTCTTCTTTGTAATATAAAGAATGAAGCACAGGTTCATTTGTCTGGAAGTATACCTTTGACATCATGGAGTGATGCATTATTATTGCTATTGCTAGTTGATGTTCTGCCACTATCAAGGCTGGCTGGTCTGGAAGCTAAATGAAAAAGAATCAGTAGATAGCATAAAACACCTATCAAATCAGAATATACTGTACATGAGATATTTCATTCACAGAAATTAATAAATGATCTCACAAATAGTTTGGCCCTGTCACTAAAGGGCTATGTAAGTTAAAGCTAGTAGTCTGAATTGCATCCAAGAATATTGGTAACCACTGCTTTCTTATAGAGCAGAGGTATTATGTGGATATATCAACATATACCTGCAACTTACCCAGGTTACTGCATTCTGGATAAGTAATGTTTCCAAGTGGTTACCAAGGACAACTTCATGTAGATGCACTGGAGTAATTCAAACATAAGGTGGCTAATGTGTATGTAACTGTAAGCAAGGCCTCCCAATCCAGGAGTGGGTGCAACTGACGCACAAAATGGATATGTGCAAAGGCTTTCTGAATCACATGTCTAGAAGGACCTCTAAATTGTGCACCAGGTCAATGTAACTTCATTCAGAATAATAAAAAAAGGAAAATATCTGGATTTAGGGGAACTTGCAGTCTATTTGTTTTATGAGGTTAAATTTAATCCTATTTTCCTTCATTCGGTCTCCTCTATCCCCCAATACCAAAACCATAACCTCAACAGAATCCCTTGGAGGGGCCAGGATTGAGATATATAACTGGGTATCATCAACATATTGATGATATTTAATCCCATGGCAATAGATGACCTTACCTAATGGTCTCACATAGAAGTTAAACAGCGGTAGGGAGAGAAAACTTGGAGATGCACAGGCAAGACATGAGAATCTATAATTAACAATCCAGAGGACCAAATGCCTAAGGAATCCCAGGTAAAAGCTGACCTATGAGAGAAGAAGACTAGAGAGAGGATAAATCTTCTCTTTTCTGATTTACATGAAGGGTTCATTAAAGGTTGTGATGGCTACTGGGGCCAGGGAAAGAAGGAGCTGGAAAGAATCTATGTGAAATCCACAATGGGCCATGACATGATAAAAAAGAGATCTGCAAGAGAGATTTCTGCATTTACCCAGAAGAGAGTTCACACAGAGACCATTGGGAGGACAGTGAAGAGAGGACAGAAATCAGTGGGTGCAAAATAAACAAAACGTCCTGTTACAGAAGCACTGTGAGAAAGTATTGTTAATTTCAACAATGAAGTAATCACTTTAGCATTTACAATAGTTGTTAAGAAGTTTGTATAGGAGATTGCACTTCAGGAATTCATATAAAAAAGCAATGCACGAAGTTTGTTTGTCAAAAATGTAAGTATTTATATCTATTGTCTGGGAATACAACACCATCTTGAATAATCATCTCCTTGCAAAGGCCTCCCCTATGTCAGCGTTCCAAGTAACGACCTCCAAAGAAAAAGACTCCGAGAATTTTTATCAAATTGGTGGCAGATCTGTGTTATTAAAATCTCCGAAATTGCACAAATATTGAAAAAATGCACTAATTTACCATTTACTATAGAAATATGAATATCCCTAAAACAGAAAAAGATGTTTATAGGCAACTTTTAAAAAATGCTCTACAGCAGTGGTCCCCAACCTTTCCGACTTTCTGAACCGGCAGGTGAGAGGGGATAGTTCTGCACGAGTGGTGAGCAAGCATGTACATGCAGCTCCATTTGTGTGAGCAGTAGGCACACAAGCCCGCCACTCACACAAATGGAGCTGTGTGCTTCCGCTGCCTGGTTCCAAATGGGCCACGGCCCAGTACTGGGCTGCACTCTGGGGGTTGGGGACCCCTGCTCTACAGCAGTAAAAAAGATACAAGAACAAAAGAACAAGAAAAAGTAGAATGTGTATTTAGAATTGAAAAAAATTGTTTAAAAAGCACGTAAACTTGCAGAAAATTAATTTTGTTTAAGGCATTTATAATAGATTCCACATGGATATGACCTATGCAGAAATGCCACCAACAGAAGAACACTCCTACATTTAACATCATGTACTCTTAAACAATATAAATATACAGTATTAATATAGTTCAAAATAATGCATTATTTTGATTTAAATCAATTTGAATCAATTTTGAATGATCAATTAAATTTTATAGCAGTAGCTTCTGTTTCAGCTATCAACAGATTTCTCTGGTTATATCTAAATTGAAATTTGATTAAGAAAATAAATTAATGTATCAGTGAACATATTTTGAGAAACAGATTGTCTAATTCTCAACACTTAAACTCTGACATTTATAACTGAAAGAGTACTGAAAAAAATGAACCTTGCACTCAACTGTTTGTTTTACTTAAACAACTGCATTAGGGAAATGTGGAAGAATTCTATTAGATTAAATGGAAAAAAAGATGCGATGAGATGTGATGAGATGAGATGCAAAGTTGAAAGAAGAGAGAAAAACAGTCAAAACTGATATTTGCAGTCAAAGCTCATTTGCAAAACTGTTTTTGGTTAAACTTCATCAATGTTCCCATAACCAGCACTAATTTAAAATACAAATATTACCTTGAATTCTTGAACCTGTACTAGAATCGTCACTAATTCCTTGTGGACTTACATCTTCAAAAGATGTTATATCTAGGTGGAAAACAAACATCAAAACTTTAATAAAAAACTTTAATAATAAACTATCATCTAGAAAATGCTATGAAGAAGTTTTTGCTCCAATAAATTCATGTTCTCACAAATAAGTCAGAAATATAGACCCTTTCCCCACTCATAAATCTGTATTATAATTACTTGCTGAAAAATTATATGAAGTATTAAGCACGAATAGATTCCAATACCACTAGTGTTGCTAACACAGCCACACCACACTGAAAAGATTCTACCTATACCTTTATTATTAAGCAACTGCTTGGATCTCAAGCCTGCAGCAGAGTTGACAGTTGCAAAGTTGATGGATGTAGTAGAGAAAGCCATAGATCCCAATTCTTTTCTCCTTTTACCCGTGGATATATCATCAGGACCTTCCAGATGCTCAGAACTACCTATCCATTGTCCTCCTGCTAAGACCATGGACTGCATCAGGTCATTCATTGCTGGGATGCAAATGAAAGCAAATGAATCAGCATGATTCAATGATTTTTTTTTGCATTGTAAAATGCTTCACATTTATCTCTAATCATCATACTGAAAGCTACATTCCATGTTCACATATGTTACAACATGCATTTGGCTGAATGAATGAAAAATGTTAAAAAGCAAGGCTTTCTTGTGCAGATGATTGTGAATGTTTTTAATTGCCATGCTTGTGCTAGAATGCTACATAAATATACATTAGAAGCTCTGATGTTTGTAATGGTAAATGTAATGAACAGGGTAAGATGAGCACCAGTGCTTATATAAAGTCAGTGCTGGCAATGATAAGGGGCCCTTTATTGTGCAGGCTTCTACAGGGATTGTGCATAACACTAAAAATAAGGTTCTAAATCAAATGTGCTCTATAACAGCTATCTACATATTGCATCCTTAACTTAAAAATAAAATAAAATAATACACTGGCAAAAACTTGCCTCACCATTCCCCACTTTTAGAAAAAGATAAGTAAAAGATAAGCAGGCTACTATTTATGTTTGGACAGGTTTTACTTTAAAAAAAGAAAGAAAATGGTGCCTGTCTTTATAAGACTCATAACTAATTTTAAAAATAACATTCACTTTGGAAATGTGTGCCTGATACCTAGTTATCCATATGTATATAACGCACATATGCTGAAATACACATAGAGGTGTTCCTTACTTAACGCTCATTCAGTGAACTTTCAAAGTTTCAATGGTGCTGAATAAGTGGTACTTATGACCACTCCTCAACGTTCCAGCCACCACACTACCCCACAATTGCATGATCTGGGCATCTAGCAATTGAGGTCATGTGATTGTCGTTTGCTATCCCTCACTACCAGCTTCCAAGAAGCAAAGTTAATGGGGAAGCTGGCAGGAGGTTGCAAGTGGCCAGAATGTGACATTGCACTTAACCTGGACACTGGGCTTGCTTAACAAAGGTAATCAGAAGTGCAGGAACTGCATCACTAAGTGGCATGGTCATGCAACATTGCGCTTTATGGCCATATTACTTAATGATGGAAATTCCAGTCCCAATTATCATAGCTAACCTGTAATTTCCGTAACGTGAGCATATACATGTATCTTCATTTTATGTTATTTATAGAGCCCAATAATTATGTATATTCAGTCAGTGTTTAGAAACATTACTTCAGCTCCTTGTATATAGCAGAATTTGCACTCTGCAGAATTAAAAAAAAAAGAGTGCAGTCCAGGGAAGGGTTAGGAAAGTTAGTAATAGATACCAGTGTAGCCATTTAAAAAGAAGCTGAACTTTCATAAAGTCTTACACATGGAGCGACGGTAGAAGGCCTTCATTTTGTCTTTTTCCTTCGGTCTGTTCCTCAAAAAGGGCAGTCTTTTCAGTGCAACCACTTTTATGTCATAGCATAAGGAAAAACAGAAGCAGTAAATGAAAGAAAAAGGGGAGAAGAACAGATGGAAGTTAAATGTTGAAACTAAGGACAGAAATGAATGTTTGAGTTTCCACTAGGTGCAATTTATTAACAGCTATTAATTTCATGTTGCTGAATGACAATGAAAAATATGAAACCTCCATAGTGAAGCATCTAAAATATCCAGAAACTTTGGAAATCCTATGTGAGGAACAAAAAGATTTTCCATTGTTCAGGATTATTAAATGTCTCAAAAACCAAAAAACAATCTAACAAAACCCAAACAAAACACTAACTTTGAGACAGAAAGAAAATTAGAAGTTACAAGTAAGTTTTTGGAGATTGAAAAATATTTTTTAAATGCTAATTTGATTTATTAAAGATCTTTGAGCTTTGCTCTTACTTGCTACTAAATTGTGGCTTTAGTTTTTTTAAATTATTTGTTAGTTTGAGCCTGTTTTATTTCAGTAAATCATTGTGTATACCAATTGCAAGGTTCACTTTTTAATATAATGTCAAGGTTTCTACATTGCACTAAGCCATAATCTTCTCTGTTTTTGCCTTAATTAATGCATAGAGCAGGGTCAGATAATAAAAAATATTTTATTCCTGGACAGTAAATTGTTTGAAACTATTTGCTGTTGGCTTACTGATTGGGTTCATACATTATGTTAAGTGTAACATGATTTCATTATGGCTTAGTGTGATGTATGAATACAGCTATTGTAGTTTATTATTTATTTATCTGTTTGCTTATATATTTATTATTAAATAAATATGCTACTGATTCCCAGTGACCCTGGGTGGCTCACAACTAAAAAACAATAGTTTAATGTGATTTTTTCTATAAATCATGGATATCAAATTTTGACATAGCATATTGTATATACCCAACAATTGCATCTGATAATAATGAACAAATGAATATATATCATATAATTTTTTGGCTTAGTCCCAATTTCCTTTGTGTCCTATCAAGTATGCATTCCACATGGACACAAGACAAGGACCAATAAAAATAGGAGAAAGAAAAATCAGGAATTGGCCAAATGAGCCAAGATTACTATGTTCATCTGCAAAACAGCCTTTAACATGTCCGTCTTTTTCTATTAATCACAGCTAAAACAAGCTAAGCATGACAACCATATCCTATCCAATCAAGAAAGGAAGTGCAAAAAATTGTAAACAATCCGATAGACTGTCATCTTAAATAATAACACTTGCATATTGGGGCAGGGGATGGTATCATTCAGAAAATTGATACCATAACAAAAAAAACAAGAAAAATATGAAGTGATGTTAAAATCAAGCAGAGAGTACATACAAAAACAATTTTAAATTCAGTGTTACAGAAGGATTTTACATGGATCTCTTATTCCAGACTTGAAATCTTATGCAAGAGGACTTGGTAACTAGAATTTTTTTTTCAGTGAGTTTATTGCAGTCCAAACACAAAGCATATATGTAAAATTATTAATGATGTTCAATAACATTATCTTCCAAGAAATTATATATGATACCACAATCTTAGAAAATTTTAATCTTTATTTATGTCCTATTGTTATCTATTTTCATATGCACTGCATTTTTCATTGGAAGATTTTACTGGAGTAAAGAGTAGGAAAAATTGCCAGGAGTTAAGTACAAATGTTTCCCATTTACTGATTCCAACTCTAACTTCCCCTCTCATCTAAAGGAAACCAGGATTGAATACTTCCAGTTATTATTTCAATCTACAATTCCATTCTAACTCTTCAATTCTGAATATATGTTTGTAGGAGTACACATCAAATAAATATATTGTATATCAGTTTCTGTCAATGATTTAGCCAATTTATTGAAGAAAGTGGTGTTGCTGCACTATGAACTCTTATTATTTTGATCCTTTTTCAGTTTGAATCTACACTTGAATTTGACAAGCAGACTATCTTGATTATTCTGGTGAATTCAGTTCTGGGAAATAGGTGGGGGAAAGCTATCTTGTTGATAGTTCTGGATCTCTTATCAGCTTTTGATAGCATTAAGTATAGCACCTTCTTGAAATATTTGAGGGAGAGCTAAAATTGGACATACAATTTAGTAGTGGTTCCATTCTTATTTTTCCAGATGCGATCAGAAAGTGATACTATGAAATTTTGCTTGACCTTTTTGGAATTATTCTTTATGGTACCACAAAGTTCTAGCCATCTTATTTAATATGAAGCATTGAGAAGAAGCATATATAGTTTGGAACTAGATGCCATAAACATGCTGATAACATTCAGCCAACTTGTTTGGATTGCAAGTTTGGATTGCAGTTTTCTCCAAGGTGTATGAAACAGAATGGGAGAAAACAAAGTGTGATTCAGTGCAGATGATGGAATTTGTATTGATTCTAAGAATTGGAAATCACAATTCAGCTGCTATACAGCAGTAAAAACTGATAATCTGTAATGGTTATATCAAGGAAGGAGAGGTAAAAAGTGAAAAAAGTCATTCAAATCTACATTACGGATATACTGTACTTCAGAGAGAGTACATTCAATCAAGCAGTACACAAAATGTAAGTCAGAATATAACTATAAATCACAAGCTAACTATTATAAACCTATTACGAGGACAAGTATTATTTCAGTTTCGCTGAGATGCACATAGAGTGAAGAGAAGCTTCAGTATTTATTATCTGAAACACCTAAAATGATGCCAAATTGTTATTAATATAAAACTGTAAAGCATGAACATTTTCTGTTCATTTTAAAACAAAACATTATTTAAAATGTTTGTATAGAAATATAAAAATTAAAAGGTAGAGGTGCTACATTTACAACTTTTGGCAGTAGGTAAAAACTTTAAGCTATTAGTCTTATGAAATATCTATTGTATTTTTCTTACTTTATTAATGAAAGGAAACCTGCTTTTGTGAATTAAATCCACAAAGAAATATCAAAAACCCATGCATTCCAACAATGGATATATTTGAACTGTTTTGGTACAGTTCAAATAGCTTGAGAATTCTGTACAGTGACCACAAAAGTGTAATGGTCATAGACTGAGTTGTGAAAATAAACAATATTTAAGCAATGTGCCTCATTCTGCAATTTTATACATCCCACTAAATTTAATATTTAAAGGTCTTAACATTGCTAAGTCTGAATTTGCTTTCTTTGGGTTTGTGTGTTAAACAGATCCCATTTGCTACCAATATAACGTAATTTCTAAGATTAATCAAAATTGGCCAGTGTTGCTACTGAGCATATTATTGTTTTGATGGCAGAGCACAATTAAAAATCTACAAGCAAAATGAATGCCACTTGCTTGTTTCCCTAATAAGCACTGATGATGGCTATTCTTAATTTGAAAGCTAGAATGATGTAATGGTTAACATACTGGACTAGAAATTGGGAGAGCCAAGTTGTAGTCCATCCATAGCCATGGAAACCTTTGAACCAGTTACTCTTTCTCAGTCCAACTACCTCACAGGGTGATTGTATGGAAAAACAAGAGATAGAACCATGACATACATTGCCATGAGCTCCTAAATGAAAGATGGTATATGTGTGTAATAGATATATAAATAAATTCCTCATCAATATGCAGCTGAGCTTTACATATAATGTATATGAACCAAAACACTGTCTCTTCCATGCAATGTTGGATGCACTTTAGTAACTTCATCAGATGGCAGGATGGTAATGGACATGCAGACAAATAGGATCAATTCTATAACTATATAAAAGTTGTTCATAAGGAAGCATTTTACAGGAAAATCACATGATAAAAATGTCATGAATGAATGAGAAAAACAATATTAAAAAAAAGAATTCTGGTAAAGGAGGTACAAATTTCATTAGATAACTCTAACCCATTTGTTAATTTCATTTTAAATAATTAACCTCTGAAAAACATTTAGGAGTATACTCTGCTGTAGAGATTGCTTCTCCACTATCAACAATATAATAAGAATATTAAAATACTTTAAATCCAGTTTCTCCCCCCAATACATTTTGAAATGGAAACATTACAGCAGATACTACTCCCTATTTAAATTTAAAAAAATTACTCACTGCTGCTTTTTTTAGTTCCCACTGTCTGGCCATCTTCAAGTGAATTTGAGCCCACAGAGGAACTATCTTGACTATCTTGATGTGGCAGCTGAAGAAAACCTTCACTAGATTCTGAGCGGGTTGGTGTCAGAGTCAGAGATTTGAGGCGTTCTCTGTTGACATCTTTCTTTGATTTTATCAATTTCCTCATTTTCAGAGTAATCCAGTTGCCTCTCCTTTTGAAAAAAAACATGAAAAAGAATGTGAAAGGTTTATACAATCTAAAAAGAAACCAGTCAACTGAAACTGAAATGCTCTTCATCTGATGAAATTCTAAAGTTGGGACATGAACATGCAACAGCAGCCCTTAAGTAGTGTGCTATGGTTTTGGAAAGCCAATTAGCTCTGACTGACCTATTTAACGATATTGTATGTTCCTGAGCAGTAACTTTCTTTTTTTTGAAACTGGAAAGGTATTTAAGCCAAATGATGTTTCCAAATTCAGAAGAATCCTAACGTTGACAACATTAACCCCTTCCAAGAACTATTCTTGAAGAGAAATTTCAAGATATTCCACTTGAACAAAGATTTTTGCCTTCATGGTGAGGGAGCTACAGAAGCATTAAACCATGTTTTGTTATATTGCCTTTATTACAAAGTTTACTGTTACATGTAATAACTCCCCATTGTCATATTTTAAACTACATTAATATTGTTCAATTAATGTGATTTTATTTCTGATTCTGAATTAGGCATTTTATAATTTTACATTGTACTTGACATACATTGTACTTTAACCACATTGTTGTAACTCTTTTTTGTTACAATTTTTATTTGCTGTCTCATAGTTTGTGATCTTTTTTGAATTGATAAATACACAAAATAAATTGATTGACTGACTGATGAAAAAGAATGCTGAATTTATAATTCATTTACCTTCAAAAATAAATATAGCTTTTCTGTGGTCATGTGAATACAACTTAAACAATTCCCAACACAAAGAAAGTGATGTCCTTTAACTTAGTAGTCATATTACCTTCTAGGGGGAGATGGTTCATAGAATTTATACTGATCCATAATCTTTTCTTCTAATTTTTCTTTTTGTCTTCTCAATTCATTCAACTTGTCTCTATAAAAAAATACATTTCAGAAGGACATTTCTACAAAATTGCTTTTTCTTTTAATTTTGTATCTAATTATCTTAGTACCTTTTCATTACAGGTCTCACTTTATAAATAAATGTGAAATTGTTTTTTACACAGTACATGGTTGATCCAGATTACTTTCATGTAGATTTTGCATTATAGAAATATATTTCTGCAAAAGGGAATTGTAGTCAGGGGCTTTTATATTACCTTTTATGTTTTTATTGTTAATCACCCAGAATCACTTACTGAGATGGGTTGGGTAGAAAGTTGACAGGCTGACAGACAGACAGAGACAAATACCACCAGGCTAGAAACCAGGAAACTGTGAGATCTAGTCCTACTTTAGACATGAAAGTCAGCTGAGTGACTTCGAATAGTCATTCTCTCACAGCCCAACTTACTTCACAGGGTTGTTGTTGAGTGGAAAATAGGAAAAGAATATGTGGTAGGTTTGTCACCTAGAATTATTTATAAAAATAATAAAGATTGGATAAAAAAATCTAAATCTAAAAATAATGAACCCACAGTATGCTCTGTGAAAATATCCCCAGTATAGAACATGGATTTCCCCTATTACAATTGTGTGTGAGTGTTTATGCCTTTGCTTTAACAAAGCAGTAACTCAGTCCCCAAAATTAAATCATTTTTTGAAATGTAATTTTTAAAATCTATATTGTTCAAAAATTGAGATTATCATGTTTTACAACGACTATTTCCCTTTGAAAACAATATTGTAAATTTCAAAAATTGGAATTACTCTTTTTCAAACTAAATATAAATATATATTTATCTCATAATTCCTACACTTTTTCCCATGGTTCTTGTTTTAGTTTGTGCACTTCTCTCTTTAGTATCAAAGGGCGTATCTTAGTTTAACTAAGAGGACACATTCGACTACAATTTCCTTTTGCAGAAAAACTGCATCTCCAGTCATGGATGATAGATAAAATGATGCTAATAATGAATGGGTTTGGCATGAAAATTCTCTCTAATCCAGAAGTATTTTATTATGCAGTAACTGGAATACAGTAGTCACAGCAAGATTCAGATTACATTTTAATGGATGCATATGCATACATTAAGTATAATATATTGTTTTAAAATAGTCATATCTTTTACATCTTTAGTCAATTCAATTCAAAAGATGTATTTTAAAGAATCTTATCATTCCTTATAAAAATACAAAACATCAGGGGAAGAAATGAGTTGCTTTTAAACTGTCATAAGAAATCTGTCAATTTCTTTAATTGCTTATACAGAATTTGAGTAAGACTCATTCAAATTAATTCAACAATGAATATTCTTTCATAGTGAACACAAGTGACTAAAATCTGATTGGGTGTTAAACATTTTTCATCAGTTCTTAACAAAATGTCTCAATAACATTTTCATGATTTTTATTTGACAGTTCAACAGCAACTATGATTTTGTAGCTGGCTTTCCTGTACTGATACCCACATATATTGCCTTTGCTCAACATGGAAGAGATCTTTGCTTTCCATATTCTGTTCCAAAAGTGTTCTGTTTTGTAGCATTAAAGTCTGTATTTGGTCCAGTAGATGTCTGTTTTCTTCTTCCAAGTTCCCTTTTAGTTGGCTAAGCAACTATCAAAAAGTCCAAACACAACATTTAGTGCCAATAGTGAGCCAATTATATTTATACAGTGCAGTTAACTAAGACAACTAATCAAATAACACAACCTTGCCCTAGGAAATACATTATTTTCAGTTGCTTTTCTTTTAACAAAAACACTTTGCTGGTTCTGTTTAGGTTTTATTGAATTTCTGGCTATCAGTAAATATACCTAAATTATAGCCAGTGGGAATGGTATATGGTAAATTTCTTTTGGGAATATTTCAGGGCATTTCTCAGGTTTTCAGTTTTCACTTACACTCAGAATAAAACAATGATTATTTGTCATGAAGATTTCTTATTGTTAGGGATAAAAGAAGAATCCAACTATGCTAACACATTATGTTCTCCTAGAAAGAATAGATTGTAAATTGAATACACTGAGAAATCAGATCTGAATTTACATTTAATTACATCCATATAGTGATCAACAGAGATCTGTTTAATAAAGGACCAAGGAAAACGTGGAAAAGGATGTTTTTCTCCTTTTTCTCCTCTCCTTTTTCTGTTATTTCTTCTTTAGGCAGACATAATTATTTTCATCTCCTTCCCTAAGGGATTTAATACCTGTTCTGCCCTTTTGGTCCCATTTTGCCCCTTTGGTCCCTTTTGTTCAAATGGAGCCTGTCCTTCCTCTACAGATCTGGCTTTTCCCAAAACATTCTCCAATACCTAATAAAGAGGAAATTCTCCTTCTGCAGCAACATCTCATCTGTACATTGAGAATTCCAATTCTACCTGTCTAATTGATCCTGTGCATGGAAGAGGTAGCATTTCAGGGAAAGCTACTCTGGTGGTTCTGGCTTCCACCTTAGCCATCTGAATGTAGTTTCCAGGATCTCCCAACTATATTATAAGAATGTCATTAGTGCCCACAACTACTACTCCTCTCCAGCAATCTCTAACAGCCTATCTAGACAGTGCATAGTACCTGCAACTTTCATACAGGCAGACAAATCACCATGCAGTCAGCAGCAGGCGCCAGGTAGTCACCACCAGTCACACAGCCATCTAAATTCCTAATGATCAAATCATCTACCACCAAAAACTCCATTAGCCTGGGAGAATTTTCAATGCGAGAGGAAACCTGTTCGGACTTTGGGTTTCTTCTAAGGGAGAGCTTCCCTCTTCCTTAGACTGACGTCCTCCTTCCCCAGGACCCTGTTTCAGCACACAGCCAAGGAGCTGTCACCCTGTGAATGAGATTGCTATTACAGCTCTGAGCCCTTCACCTGTATCTCTCCCTCTCTCTATATTCTAGAACTATCTTTCCTTCAAGGGGATTGTTTCCTGAGCACCAAGAGCTGCTTGCAACCAGCAGCCACCCATCTCTTCCAATAATCCCTGCTTAACACTCTCTTCTTCTCCTCTGTTCTTAGTCTTGTTTCAACAGTTGTGGATTCAAACTTTCACTTTTATTCTTTAGCCTTAAGTTTAATTATTTACTGAGTGTTTCTTCACACACCAAAACAATCTCCTGTTAGACAGATGTTCCTGTCAAAGAAAGAAAGGATTGGTGTAATTATATTCACTCTCTTGCAACTGAGATGGAAGACGAATCAGAGAACAAATGTTATTTGTTTTTGTTTATCAAACATTGCTTGTTTTCTGGCTATACCTATCATGACATCCGTTTTATGCCTCTAAACACAGGAAGAAAGGCACAAAGCTGAGGAGAAAGGCAAAAGACAGAGAAGAGTGGAAAATGGCAAGAGACCACTACACAGAGTTAAAGTTTTAATATCAAATTATCTGAAACTTTCCTGGGAAGAATGAATTAACAAATCCATCATTAGAGGCATTCTCAACTTAGGAATGTTAACTCTTTATGTAAAACATAAACTCAATATTTGATTCAATAAAGGAAAATGTATTAAAGCTCTTTATAGTTTTTAATAGCTTGAAAAAAAATACACAAGATCAGTGTTTTTATTTTAAATTAAAAATTATAAGGGCATCATGAGATAGATTCTGGGACTGGAAGTCTCTTTTACAAATAAATCCTATCTTTGATGCTGGGGTTTGGTGAGGTGAGTGGGCAAGTTTTGCTATCCCATCCAGACAGACTACCATCACATTCTATTCTAACTTACTCCCAACTCTTCAGAGCAAAGATCAGATAAAATGATATTAAAAAACAGCCATCAAAAATAATCTTTTATCAAAAGAATCAACGTGTAAATTCAGTTTCAAATTATTCCCCCAAATGTCCTCATGAAGTCCTAAAACAGAATAAATTAAAGCCAAGAAACTTAGAGACCATATTTAAAAATGTTAAAATATGAAATTTGTAATTCTAATTTACTTAAAATCCATATAAATATACAATACATTTAATTATACTATAACAAAGCATTATAAGGATAATATAAATGGATTACCTCGCACTGATTATTTAATTTTGTGTGAGTAATATCCAGTTGTTGATATTGTTCTTTAAGTTTAGAAAATTCAGCCTCCAGTCGTGTTTGCTCTAATTTCGAACTGTTTAGTGAAGTTTTTAAATTCTTGTGATCAACCTGAAGAACTTCATTGTCTTTTAAAAGTTGTATATATGTATGATTTAATCTGTAATTAATAATGGTAAAAATGAAATATTACAATGAAATTTACTTTCACAAAGACTCTGTAAACATTGGTGTTTATATACCGTATACATTAAATTTATTATTTTTATAAATAATTCAAGGCAGCAAGTATACGTAATATTACTTCCTCCTATTTTCCCCATAAAACAACCCTATGAGGTATGCATGTAATATTGTTCTTAACAACAAAAATAAAGCATGGTTACCAATGCTACAACCTATATATATGTGTGTGTGTGTGTGTGTGTGTGTGTATATATGTGTGTATATATATATATATATATGTTTGTTATAATTGTACTTTATAACTGTACTGTATAATTGTATAATCAGTACAATTATAACAAACATATATAACGACACAATGAGGGTCGTAAAACTTTCCTGCCTGGATAGACTCTAGAGATGAGCTGAAAGGCAAAAAGGAAGTGGATTAGCTTCCTCCCATATTTGGGTAACCAGGTTTCCTCACAACAAAACATATATATATATATTTGTAGTTTACAAAAACGCTTAAACTCCTCCCCCCACCCCCTTAAATAGAACCATCAGATCAGGGTGGCAAAAATATGGACGACACTAGAAGACGGGAGAGAAATAGCTCCCTTTCGCCACCTAGTGATCCTCCAATTTTTTGCAGCCCACATCTAGGGGCCATAGCTTTAACATTCTGCTGTTAAATCTTGCAAACACTTACTTTTCAGTAACATAGAGAACTCCATTCCTAATGTAATCAGTGGTTATCTTCCTATCTCTGTTTATCAAGCAGCAGCGCCAGCCATTTTCACACACTATAAAATAGTACAATTATTCCATTTTATTTTTACACGGTAAGCAGCTGTCATATTAGTATATTTCAGATACACCTAAAAGGTCTGTATGCAGAGTTGGCAAACAAGCTCCTACAAAGAAAACATGTTCAAAAAGGAGTGAAATCTTCAATAAACTTTGATTTATGTGGTAAGTTTTCTTTTTAAAAGTCACCAAAACAACAGAACCTAAATCTTGAAAATGCATACTCTTCTAGACAATGAAGAGCCAGGGTAAAAAGTTAAAATTTTCTGACAAGTGTATGCTCCATTTCCTCAAATTTATATTTCAACAAAAGTCAAACCAGCCACCCCGCTTGCACAGAGAATCTGTTGACTGCATGATAAAAGATTAATATTGATCTGCTGTCCATGGAATCCAACAGCAGATTACATTATGATGTCAATCATTTCTTAATAATGTTACTTGATGGGCCTTTAGAAAAAAAATCTCATTACTTAACGTCCACTTCCAAAGTTGTGTGAATACCTGCCAATGGACGCTCATGTTCTGACAAATTAAATACTTCATGGAAGTTTCCTCTCTTTGTATTGTGAAAGCGGCTGGTTTCCTCATCTCGACTTACTCCTGTTGAGGTGTTTGAACCTACATAACTTCGGGATGCTGCTGTTTGAGGCTGAAACAACATAAACTTGGTTTTACTAAACACTGGCAGAAATCACACAAACTTCAGTTATATTATCTTCCCTTGTCCTCAGGAAATGTCCTGCTTCAGTGCTAGAAACTCATGTCCTGATGCAGCTGCAATCCCTCTCCAAAATAACCAGGATTGATCAACTTGTGAAGGATTCTATTAACATCAGGCTGTGAGTTAGAATTAAGAAAGTATATATATAAGTAGTTTTACTTGACATAGGATCTCTTCTGAAGGCTGCCATGCAGAGTATACAGTTGTGCAACTCCTTCAACTGAATCCTCTGAAGGACTGTATATCATGTAACTGATCTGTGTTGTGACCCAAAACAGGGCATGCCATTTTTTTGACAGCCTTTTGAGGGGTAAGAAAATGCATTTTCCATTTTTAAGAACAAAAACAAAACCCAATCTCAACTATTAGGACTTCAGACAGGAGCTTTCCATGAGGTTGCAGGACCTGCCACCAATAAAGCATCAATCTACTATGGTACAATTTAAAACACTGTAGCTATATTTGTTCCCAGAGCACCGAAAAGCCAAAAGTAGGATCTCATCTAAGTCATAAAAACAAGCAATTCATTTGGCATGATTTTTGTCCAGCAAAAATTGATTAGCAGGGCTAATACAAGATGGGGAAAATGGGCGACAAAAGTATTACTACAAGCCACCTCATAAGCTTGACAATACAGTAGATGTTTTTAAGTGAGAAGTCCCATTCACATTCCCACTTACACAAGAAGTCCACTTCTATTCTATCCAGCTTTTAATAAGCATAAGCTCAACACTGATTCAGGAATGTTGACTATATACAAGTAGTCCTTGACTTAGAACCATTCATTTAGGAACTTTTCAAACTTACAATGGCACTGAAAAAAGCGATTTACGGTCGGTCCATTGCAGCATCCCCGTGGTCACGTAACCAAAATTTGTGATTGGCAACCAACATGTATTTATGTCAGTTGCAGTGTCCTGGGGCCATGTGATTTCATTTGCAGCCTTCCCAGCTGGCTTCCAACAAGCAAAGTTAATGAGGGAAGCTGGTTTCGTTTAACAACTATGTGATTCACTTAACAACTATGGTGATTCACTTGACAACCGTAGCAGAAAAGGCCATTGTGCATAATTCATATAACAACCACTTTGCTTAGCACTGGAGGTTCTGGCCCCAATTGCGATTTTAAGTCAAGGCCTACCTATAACAATACTTTCCTATTCCTTGGCATTGTAAGAGGGAAATGGTGGGGCAGAAAAACATATCTTTTTTTCAATTTTGTGCATTTTGACCCATGGGCTCCAAAGCTTAATTTGCTGTTTTGCATCAAGTGGCCATTTACACAGCAAATATATTCAGAGGGATTACAATATACACAGCTTTAAATTTGGGGTAAGAAACACATAGTTTTATGGATGAATTACAATTGCCACCCAGCTGCCCAGGCAACTAGTCTGGGCTATCACAATGTTTAAATGAAAGCATCTTTCATTTCTGCATCAACCATTTTTCAAAGTACTGTAATATGTAAATCATTACAAGCAAGAGGACTTTCATGACTATTAATTTTGAAGGTATATCATGTTGTTAATACTGGTGTATGCTTCTAGAGTTTTCTTCTATTAATCAAGCAAAGTAAAATTAAATAAAGCAATAGTTATATAAATGCTCTGCCACATCAAGTTTAGCAAACCATGTCTTCAACTGAATAGGGAAATATTGAACACAATGCAAAACTGATCCATTAATAGTAAGAACAGTTTCTACACCTCTGGGTCTTTGGATTCAAATGAAGACCAATTACTGTAATTAATACAAATGTAAACATTACAGTTAAACACATTTGCATACACGACAGAGGTGGGAGAGATAGCGGGAGAAAGAAAGAAAAAATTGCTGCCCATTCTGAACACAAATGATCATCTGAAAGACAGAAGATATTCCACTCTAAGATCCATACCTTTTCATGACCTGACAGCTAGCAGGAGGAGAAAACAAACAAACAAACACAATGTGATGATGACAAAAGAAAAAAAAATCAAAACCTATTTAATTGTATCATATGCAGAATAAAAATGCGAACTGAGTGAATTGGCAAGATCTTTTTGCATACCAAAAGACTACACCCAATATTTTTTTTTAAATCCCTAAAAGACATCAATGGATAGAGCACAGTTTTTGAATTTTATTAAAACTATGGGTGCCTAGGCTAGATGTTCCCATCTCTGATTCCTGACTTGCTTTGCACAAGTTGGTGATGTTTAGTAGTTTTTCTAATGCTGATTTAGCTAAAATTGATTCACGAAAATATTTGAGAGAGTTCTGTAGTGTTTTGTTTTTTTAAATGACTTCGACAGGAGTGACGATTAGAATGAATTTAACTTTGCTTTTCACTTCTTTAATCATTTGACACTAGCTGAATGAGGCAAATTGCGGAAGATGCTGATGGGGGCATTAGTGGATCTCTTGTATCAGGGGTGTGAAACTGGCGGCCCGCAGGCGGATGCATCACATGCAAGCCACACCCACCCCAACTCCGCAAAGGGGAAAAACATCGCGAAACATCACGTGACGGCAACGTGACACCACAAGTTTGACACCCGTACTCTTATACGGACAACAAGGATTGAAATATCTATCAGGAGATCCATTATGAAGTTAGTAGGAGCCACTTTAAACATTCAGGGAAAAGAATCAGATAAAACATAATTTAGGATTTAGTTGCATATTTTATATACATGCTCTCCCTTCAAGATAGCAAATGTATATATATATATTTTACTGTAATGTCTATTTTTAGCTGCCACATTTGGAGGGAGAAAGAAACTGTAACAGAGACACCAATTATTCATTCCTGATTTAAGGCTAGAAGTATTTTATTATTTTTTAAAAAGGAAAGAAAATTGTATTTTTACTACCGGTATATGTTATCTTATTGCAGACAAACCTAACATTCTGCAGGACCTACAGGAGGAACTCTTTATCTTTTAGCTCTTAACAATGTATTCAATTTATTTTTTTATTTATTTTTACATTTATATACCGCCCCATTCCGAAGACTCGGGGCGGTTTACAACTTATAAGCA
>JANHFL010002572.1:99140-123752 GCA_032468155.1 Oxyrhabdium leporinum | reverse complement strand
CTTTAATAAACTCTTCCTTAGATTACTTCGTATCTGAGTGCTGAGTGAATTATTGGAACTTAAATGGAACGCTGACAAATGCTTATGCAGTAGTCAAAAAGTAAGAGGAAGAACAGGAGGGAACCATGCTTGGGGCATGCACACTATAGGCCTGCGTCTAACTAAAAACAAATTAAACAAAGCCCACACAGCCCTAGAAGATTCTAACGTGTAGTCTGTACAAACATTATCACCTGTGTAAAATCCACAAAAACCATGAAATGTTTTAACAGTTTCTAGTAAAGCAAATGATATACTTACATTTCTTTCAACTTCAATTAATCTATCTTTAACCTTCAAAAGTTCTCTAGTAGTTTCCTGATTATCTCTTTCCCATTTAGTGACAGGTTGACTTTCTTCATCAAGTTTTGAAGAATAACTCTGTACCATTTTCTCCTCCTCTTGTCTTTGTTTGAGGGCTTCATAATTCTTTTTCACCTAAAGATAAAACATCCTTTTAACAACTACTTTTGCGTTCGAATTAGCAGTGTTTTGTAAATAGTAGACATTTTTAATTTATGGATTTGCAATTTCATAAGTGTAAACTTTTATGAACTTAAAAATAAGATGCAGTTATTATATCACAAGGCAGATGGAACATGTTTAACTTACTATCTTAAGCTCTTGGCGCAGCTGTCGATTTAGATTTGTTGATTCTTCTAATCGAGCTTCCAAAGCAGCAATTTTTTCTTCTTTTATTTCAAGTGATTTCTTCAGTGTGGACTCTAACCTTGACTCCAAAAGTTTGTACTTACTGTTTAATGAAACAATTTTAATGAAGTTCTCATTATCAGTAATTCACTTTAAATAATTCATAACCTTTATGTCAACTTAATGAATTTGAAAATGCTAAACTGATAGTTTTGGAATATTTATCTATGTGAGAAAAAACACACTGTTCCCAATGTCAAGAGTATGCATGTGTTCAAAGCTGGACCTGAATCTAGTAGGGCCAAGAATTTTTTAGTCACAGTCCCAACGTTATAGAAATATATCTATTTTCATATTTCAATATTTCTTCCACAGGGATGCTGCTTTTAATCTGTTCTGGTTTTAATATTATTGGCCTTTTTTGTACTATATTTTGTATTAGTTTGATTACTGTATTTTGTTTGTTTTAAAGACAATTGTTTTATGATGTCTAACATTTTATTTGTTTGATTGTTTTACATCTGACAGTTGTAAACTGTGAGTCATGGCTTTGGAGAGCATTGAAATGCGTAAGTAATAGAACACTATTTGTTGGTGTGTATACTAGAAATAAAAAATGGATACATTGTAAAAATTGCAACCATGGCACAAATGTCTTATCTACCATAAAACTATTTAAATGTTAGTAAATTATTTTCTATTCTCCTAAACAGTACGCTGCAATTACACTTGGGGGGAAAACATCTAAAATTTCATATTGGCATAGATCCTATTTAATCTGACAATATAAAACATCCAGTCTTAAATAAATTTCCTCATTCCACTTTATTCCTTTTCCGATCCAATCACTGAATTTGCTTTCCCCACACTTCTCTCTGACCTAATTCTACAGTTGTTAAGAGCTAAGGATGGAACAAATAAAGAAGATATGTTTTAAAATAGAAAACCATTGGTATTTTCCTTGAGGCTGCATACTGAAAACTTGTTGCAAGATATAAAATATAAAGCTGTTTAACTTACAGATAAAATATACTAAATCTCCCATAATTATTTTAATCACTGCTAATAACCGACTGTAGGACCAACTATTACTCTCAACTGACAGAAGAGCTAGTCAGAAGCTGAAATTCTGCCTTACTTAACAACTTTTTCCCAATTTCCACAGACTATACCTTCAAATAAAGGATATATCATACAAATGTTTGTACGCCATTGGTATTACATTTGCAGATATAGCAAACTAAGCATAATCAAAATTATTTTCAGAGGCTGTGCTTCTTCTGCCTGAAAGATATGATCTGAAAACAATTTTCTTATTACTAGGCTCCAGAATCTAAATTTCTAAAACCATCATTTTTTAAAATGTGATATATTTTTCGTAACCCTTGCATAAACACCACAGAGCAACTTCATGTCTTTTTATTAATGTGCAGCATTTCTTATGATAAAAATCTGACAAGGTAACTGAAAGAAATGCCTATTTTCTCAACAAGATATGTGAGCAATAGATCCTTAAAAAACCAACAGGGTAGAAATATCATGGAGAATTTCCATTAATCTAATTCAGAATGTCTTTTACATACTCATACCTGTCATCAGTACTCTGTTCGTCATGTAAGAGACGTTCCTTGTTTAAACCTATCTTTTCAAGTTCATGTGTAAGTTTTTCTAAGTCATTATTCATCTGCTGTGTCTTCAGTTTTTCATTCACTAAATCCTTAGAACAAAATGGATTGAACAAATGACTATTTGTTACAAGATATAACAAGAGACACAGATTTTCAGAAAGTGATTCCTAGAAAGGTTCCTGTACAACTCGCACTTGTTTTAAACAGTACAAAATCTGTCAAATTTGTTTAGTATAAACAAAACAAGATGGATACAGAAAAGAGATCTGTCTTTCAAATCACCTTCAACTCTCTCTCTACTATTACATTACTACATACATTAAGATCTAGTAGATCAGGAGACCCCAAGCCCTGGGCCATGGCCTATTTGGAATTGGGCCGCACAATTGGCTGGTCGCAGTGCTCATATGTAGTTAAAGTGTGTGAGCAGCCTGCCAGCAAGCACTTGTGCACATGCACACCAGCCTGTTGCTTGTGCAAGCTGAGCTGCATGTGTGCATGCCACCCCACCACTCATGCAGCCTAGTTCCCCTCTCAACCCACCCCCCAAGCTGGGCTGCCAAGCCACAAAGGTTGGGGACTGCTGATCTAAACTATGCCTATGCTAAAGAGTTGTTTTCTAGTTTTTCTTGTACTATATTCCTATATGTACCTTTAAAATAAAAACCTACTTCATGTTTTAAAATAATCTAAACTTTTTTATACATAGAGAATTCCAAGTGAAATCAGCTTATGTTAGATAGAACTAACTTTAAAAAATAACTCATTTCAAATGGAGTCAAGGATATCAAGGATACTATCCTCTTCACTTTGGAAGGACAGTTACTGAAGCTGAAGCTCAAATATTTTGGCCACCTAAGGAGAAGCAAGGACTTATTGGAAAATAGCCTGTTATTGGGAAAGATTGTAGGCAAAAGGAGAAGGGGATAGTAGAGGATGAGATGATTAGATAGTGTCATTGAAGCAATGAATATCAATTTGGGCAAACACTGGGAGATAATTTGGAGGGGTGTGTATGGCATGTTATGGTCCATAGGGTTGTAAAGAGTCTGGCTCAACTTAGCAACTGAACAATAACAACTAAAATCCTGTTCACTATGGACAAACAAATCACCAGTATTGTTTTCTAATACCACTGTGTTTTAATTCAATATGTTGTTTTAAAAATTGACTCCATTATTTATTTTTATTAAGCGCAGCAGGATGATGTTTGATTGATTGGTCTCACAATTAAGTCGCTTTTGTGTAATGTCGATCAGAATAGATTACAGTATAATTTTCACTGTTTCTACTGTTGTTTTATAGCAAAATAGTTGTGACTTCAGAATAAAACAAAGCTGCATATCCTCTTTGTCAATTAACTAAGTGCACAACGTTAGGAAGCAATAAGAAACCAGAAAAAGCAAGGAGGAAGCTATTGCTTAGTTTTGAAGGTAGACAACTTATATATGTCACAAAAGAGCCTTAGTGATTGCTATATGAAAGAAATATAGTTAAGTGTCAATTTATTCCATTAAAAACAATCCTTTCAAGAAATGCCCAATAGCAATAAGCAGCTATGGTGTGGAAAGTACCAAAGTACAAGTATTCACAGAATTGACATCTAACTAAAGAAAAAATAAATACAATTATTCTGATTTGTACATTATATGGAAGCCCATAAAATAGTACAAACTTAGTGTCTTAAAACATCTAAACAATATTTCTGAATCTGAATTTATAAAGAGCTTTTAACATTAAGTCTAAATAAATTAAAATACAAATAATTTCTGATTAGTAAATTATTGTGAAAATAACATTGATATATAACTAACACATTACAGCTACGTTCCTCTTTATAATGAGAGCATATAATGCAATAATGAACATTACCTCACGTAATGTGACAAGTGTTTTTTTGTCAATGGTAGCTCTTTTTACAAGCTCTTTATTTTCCTTTTCCACTTCTTTTAGACGAATAGATGCTTCTTTACATAAACCAATTTCTTTAAAGAGTGATTTGTTCTCTTTTTCCAGGTGACCTATTTTCATATTATTTTCTTCTAGTGTGCTATCCATAACATCTGCTTGTTGCCTAAGCCTTTTATTTTCTTTCTCTAGCTGTTTCTTATCTTTTTCTAGCTGGGTTGTCTCTTGCTCCAAAAGTTTATTCTCTTTTTCTAATTTTTCTAAACGTTTACTGGAGATTTTGAGTTCTTCAAGATTTTTTTGCAGGGTTTGATTTTCTGACTCCAGTTCTTGTAATTCACTTTCTAGATGTTGAATCTTTTTATTATTATTTTCTAGGGTTTTCTGCAACCTTTGATTTTCTGTATCCAAGCCTTGATAACTCACTTCTAAACGTTCTGTCTTTTTAAAGGATGTTTTCATAAGATCTAGGCTCTTCTGTAGCTGGCCCTTCTCACTTTCCAGTTCTTTATTTTCTAGTTCTAACTGAGCCATCTTGATGTTGGTACTCTTCAAAGATTCAACTGATCTTCTGAGTTCTAAATTTTCTTCATCAAGTTGTGCATTCTCTTTCTCTAAGGACTCTAATTGAAAGCTGAGATTTTTCAGACTATCTAAAGTCTTTTTCAGCTTTCTGTTTTCGACATCTAGACTAGAATTCTCTTGTTCTAAAGAATCAATTTTTTCACATGTAATTTTTAAATTAGTAATTCTTTTCTTTAATAGTTCATTTTCTTTTTCAAGATGATGAACTTCTTTCTCCAGCTCATCCATTCTTTCTCCCCTTTCTTTATAATGTTCTAACTCTTTTTTCATTTGCTTCTTTTCAAATTCTATTTTACTCAGTTTGCTGCTTGTCTCTTTGATAGATTCATGGAGAATTTTATTTTCCTTCTCAATATCTTTTACTCTTGCTTCAGCACTGATTTGTGAACGCTGTCGAAGTGAAGTTACAGTTTGATTCAAGTGTTCAATTTCCTGTTCCAAGATTTTAATCTAATTCATTGAAATGAAAAATACAAGTTTAAATCAGCTATGGGTATTTTGTATTTAGATAACATAAGAGTTCTAAGAGTTAAGATTTGAAAGGATGCATTTTACAGTCTAAATTATAAAACTAAGTTTTGACTTGCAGTGAGGCAGATATAGTATTTTATCACCCTATACATACTTCAATCCAAACATCTCATTTTCAAATATGTAGAGAACAAGCATATTAACTAGTGGAGTTCTTCCTTAAGCATTTTATCAGTTGAATCAGAAGGAAGGATTCCCTTTCATAATGAATGAATGTCAGACAGCTTAAACATTGGAAGGACTTTTGTGATCAAAGATGATAAGAGTTTGGCTTAGTCTTTAACTCTTTACACTTTAGCAAAAAAGAAAAAAAAGAAAATATCTGGATAGAAACATTAGGCAAGTACACAATTAATTATATCATCAACTCAAATTATTTCTTGAATTAGTCAAGAAAAAAGGCTTGAACTATTCTGTTTGAAGAAAAACCCAACAGTCACACACTTTAGGGATAGTGAGCAAATTTTCTGGACAGATTGCCTCCCACTTTAGAACAAATTGAATAATTTGTTTCTTCAAAGAATATACATGTATTCTAGTTAATCTGATATCAAAGAAAAGGTTGCTGGCTCACTGAAAGGCTAATCATTAATGCATTCTTGTATATTGTATGGAAAAAGCTAGTTCTCAGAAACTGACAATTTGAGATTTAAACACAAAGACATATAAATAATAAAAAGAAATTAAAACTATTCATATAAAACCGCATGAGTTTCTAGTTTTCTAGTAGGAAAACTAGATCAATATTCACTTATTTTATATAATATTCTAAAATATATAATTAATATTGCTGATAGAAATCTAAGACCAATGAAATATCTGCTGATTTCTTGAAAACTATAGCATACAGGATTGCAGTGCAACAGCTAGTGGTATTTATAATCCAAAGCTCTCTCCAATTATTTTTGAGGATTTTTTTTTAAAAAATTGAAAGAAATCTCAAAGAATTCTAATCATTCATGACATTTCAGAATGAGTTTACCACAATCTTAGAAAATTTTGCAATATTGTGAGGTTTAGGGGACAATATCTGTTTTTGTTCTTAAATTCTGAAAATATAGAATGGTGTTGATTGCTGATATTATACAGAAAAGATCATTCCTTTCTACTTATGGCAGTTTCTGCTAGATTAAGAACATTTTATCAAAACACCAGAGAATATAATCCTTATTATTTAAATGCAGAAACCACAATAAAACAAATATCTGTGTATATTACCTGTCTCTCTGAATTTTCTCTCAAAGTTTCAATCGTTTTTTCAAGCTGTGCTTTCTCTTTCATGAGATCTTTGCAAAGATTCTGACTACTCTGATGACTCTGTTTCTCTTCAGTAAATTCATTCTTAAGTCCTTCCAGCTGTAGGGATATTCATCAAATTTAAATTTTGATTTAATAAAATGCAGGTCTATATGCTTTTTGAAGGAACAGATTAAATAACATTTTCGTATATCAAAAGTCTATCAGAAATGAAATGTTAATAAAAGAAAAATTGCATCTAAGATTTTGTGCCATGTTATTTCTTCATTAAGAAAACTTTCTCAAGGAGTCTTCCAGCAGAAACTGTCAAATGTTTCAATATACACTACTTAAAAAAATATAAAAACATAAAGGATTGCTTTACATAAAGTATTTTGTATTTTTATTATCACATGTTAAAATTTGATATAGGAAAAAAGCAAAGATGCTTTTTTATGCTTACTTGTGCTTTTCTACAAAGATGCTTTTTTATGCTTATTTATGCTTTTCTACTTAAAAATTATTCTTCTTTCCATGAGACGTAGTAAAAAGACTAGATTAAATTAGATTAAAAAGAGAACTTTAAAGAGAGAGATTGGAACAAAAGGACCAGGGCTATGATGCCCAGGAGGATTAAAAATTGACTGGGGCTCTATTTATCCATATCTCACTTTTAATTTCATTCTCATTCACCTTGCAGTCTTTTTTGTATTCAGTCCTTATATACCCCTATCACAACAAATATTCACAGATTTTGTTACTTATCTTTTGTTACTTTCATTCATTCACCTGCCCACCCTCCTGTGTTCTCTTCCTTCTGTATTTTCTCTCCAAAATTATATATTAATAGAAAGTTCTAATGAATGCCATTTACTTACAAAAAAATCTATACTAAAATCCCCCCTCCTCCAAAATGAAATATTATTCCACTGAGACATCCAGTAAAATTGGCCAGATTTCTACTGACTAGAATATTGTTATACACAATGAGATAAACAGAAATGAGTAGATGCAGTTAAGTTGATGGTAGCAGCACTGTTCTTTTGATATATTGATCAAAGCTACATTTATAGAATATCACTTATATATAACATCTTTCTAACAGAATCATAAAATAACTGATACCTTTTTACTTAGCCTTTGATTTTCTCTTTCAATTTTCATTAGTTTCGAGTTATTGCCTTCTATGGAACCCATTGCATTTTGTAATTCTTCTACTGTTTTTAATAAAGTTTGGTTTTCCATTTCTAGTTTTAATAATCTGCTAGATGTTAGTTCATTCACTTCATGACCAAGTGACTTCTGTGGCACTGTTGAGTTAAAATGGAAGGTAAAAAGGATAAATTGTTTTTGTTATCTAAACTATTGCTTATATATCATTAAAAAAGGACAGAGCTTTATAAAGAAAAAAACAGACCTTCAGCTACTGTTTTCTTTTTTGAAAAACAAATATAAATACTAAACCTAAATAATTACTTTAATAAATGTTTTTCCCAACCTGAAATTAAGCCTCATTAGTATGAACCAAGCACAACTTTTTATTAATAAAAATATAATTATGAAGATTATCTTGAATCATAAATATTAATATGAGACAATCTACTGATAGTCTGAAGCTACAAGTTTATACAGAATCAAGAATGCTCAGAATTTTGCTTAAATCTAAGATTTATCTGTGGAGTAAAATATACGAATTACTCTTCAACAGGGGTGGGCTTCAAAAATTTTAGCAACTGGTTCTCTACCTGGTTGCTGGGTGGATGTGGCTATGGTGGGTATGGCCCAGCCGACTTACTGCACCACAGCGGGGGAGGCACTTTTGCCCTCCCCGAGCTCCAGAGGCTTTCCTCGAGCCTCCGGGAGGGCGAAAACGGGCCCGTTTCCAGACTTCCAGAACACCCATTTTTCACCCTCCCCTGGCTCCAGAGGCTTTTTTTGAGCCTCCGGGAGGGCAAAAATGGCCTCCCCCAGGCCCGTTTTCACCCTCCCTGGGCCTCCATGCGCTCCCTGCACTTATCTGCATCCAAAACAGGCCACGTGGGGACTCCTAGGAGGGGCAGGGCAGGCAGGGCCAGCGAGGAGTGGGATTTGGAGGTTCACCGAACCACGCAGAATCTTCGCTACAGGTTCGCCTGAACCCGTGCAAACCCGTAGCAGCCCACCCCTGCTCTTCAGATATGACAACATGGATATATACAGTAAAAATTAAAACTGATTTGAGACATTTCTCACTTTTTTGGATAATGTACTACTTAATAAACTCTGTGTCAGCCTTGGAAGCCATAATTGCGAGGCCTCTGCAGCTGCCACATAATAGTATATGGGAATCAGGGAGGGGGTTCTTTCTCATATACTTAGAGGGGTTAGTAGTCAAAACAAAATTCTTTTCAAGTGTGTCAAGGCCATCCTGACCAGCACCTGGAAGAGGAGTGACAAGAAGAGAGAGGAAGTTGGCTTTGGAAGAGGATTGGAGAATGTGATCTTTGATGATGGTTTGGAGGTGGATCTTTGATTTCTTTTGGGTGTGGAAAAACCCGGGCTTTCAGATTCAAGTTTTTCCCAGATGTGCCAACGTAGTTTCTTTAATAAATTCTTACTTGGATCTAACTGTGTCTGAGTGCTGAATGACTTATTGGAATTTGGATGGAACGCTGACATCCTGCATAAAGAATTTTCAAAAATAACTTTACAACCTAAACAAGATCAATAATGTACAATTGGATGCTTCATTTAATTTGCTGTGAGATTGGCTGCATCCATTTTCTTGGATGAATTTCACATTTGAAAATATATTGTTTAGAGGCATTTGTTCAAGATGGGCAGATATAAAAATTTAAAATAATAAATAAAATAAAATACTAATAATAACCAAAACTAGCAGGTAGCAAGTATTCCTCTGAATGAACCAGTCTGGATAGCTATGTATTTGGGTCCCCTGAAAGAAAACTGATAAATATATGAACCATTCTTTAAAGAATCTCAGTGTTAAACTGCTCATATACTACCTGGACAACAAATAAGTATAACTTTATCTACCTTCACAAATTTCTGATGATCTGTTTATCTGTTCAAGTTCCCAGCCCAAATGTAGTGATTCATCCATACTTTGCTTCTGAGCCATTTCTAATGACATATTTTCTTCCATAAGTTCCTCAATTTTCTTCCGATCCATATCACGTTCCTTAAACATAGTGTCATATAAATTTCCTTTAAAACCTCATGTTTCAGTAACTAAATTTCAGTCTAATGCTACTGCCTGAATCTTCTACTTTATTAGTGAAACTACAATAAGTTATCGGCAGCAAAAAAACAACATAATTAAATCTAATACATACATAATACTGATAGATAGTCCTCAACTTAAGACCACAATCACTCAATTGTGATTGTAAGTCAAGAACTACCTGTACAACAGTAAAAGGGTGGTTTTTAAGCTTTCTATTTGCTATCTGAAAAGAAAAATTATTTTGAAAGAAGCCATAAAAGTTACTTTCTCAATCAATTCTTTCAGTCTTCAAGTCATTAAATGCCATTTTATTTTATTTATTTCTGCAGACAGTCCTCAGGTTCTGACAGCAATTGGACCAAACATCCATCATTAAGTGATACAGTCATAAAGTGTGACATCTCATGAGTGCATCACTTAGCAGCTGCAATGCAGTAGTCCCAATTGCCATTGGAGCCCCAGGACTGTGTGGTGTTAGTTCTTCAACAGAAAAAGGTGAATGTCCCAAGTAATCAGACCAGCGGCTAAGAGCTGCAGTTGAGAGTGTGGCAGGGCAGCACTGCATGGCTCTATGGCAGGGGCAGGGACAAAAGTGCTGTGGGATTATGCTGGGTCAGGGTATACGAAGCACAGGAGGACAAAAAAGTGTGGGGGGAAGTGGCAAATGGCAGGAAGTATCAGAAATCACAATCATGTCACTGCAGTTTGCTGCAGCATTTTAATCACAAGCTGGACACTGAATGACTGGATCATGATAGCATGACTATGAGGGATGTGACAGCTGGAACTCTGAAAAATCAGTCACAAATCCCTCTCATTCAGTAGCACTGTAACTTTGGTCGCTGAACAAATGCTTATAACCTCAGGACTATCTATATCATATTTTCATTTAACAAAGGTTGGCATTTTTAAAACAATGTTTTTTTCCTGAAAGATACAGCTGTAAAACTAACAATAAAAACATTAATATTTGATTTATAAATTACTGCAAATAAATGAAGACATATAAATGATTATTTTCCTCCTTTGGTAATTATACTTTTAAACATAAATATTCTTTAATTTTAATTATATAAACATTAAATAATTGAGGTTATAAATAATCAAGCAGGTTACAATAGGTCATTTATTTAAGATAAAAACATACCAAAAAAGCTATGAGCAGGCTAAATAAGCAGATTCATAATATGTCCACTCGTTTAGTAAGTGAATATGGGGACTTCTTCGGGTAATATCCACTCATTCAGCATATTTTTGAAGTTACAATGGCACTGAACAAAGCCGACCTATAACAAATCCTTATAATTGTGGCTGTTGCAGCATTCCTATGGTCATGTGATTATCATTCAGGTGGTTGACAACTAGGTCACAATTACAAAATCACAGCATACCACAATCTTGTGATCACCATTTGCAACTTTCACTTCTGGCTTCCAACAAGCAAAGTCAATGGGGAAGCCAGCAGCAAGTCACAGGACCACGGAACATTGCAACTGCACAAGATTGGTCTAACAATAACAACCCAAACTGTGGGAACTGCTATTGTAAGTTTGTGCGGTAAATGATGGCATGCCTTATGATCCCATTGCTTAGTGATGGATTTCCCAGTCCCAATTACCATTGGCAATTGAAGACCAGCTGTAATTTTGTTCTAAAAAGTGACTTTTTCTATCATATCCTGTATGCTCACCATCTCCATATCGTGGAGTTTAGCTTTTAATTGCAGATTCTCCTTTTCCAATTCATGCAATTTATCAGAACGGGCTCGGGTTCCTTCTAACTGATCTTCCAACATTGTCTTTGTTTCCAGTAATACTTGATTATCTTCTTTTAGCTCCTATAATAACAAGTGAGAAATATGTGAGAAACTGACAATTAAGTAAGAAACAAAGTAGTTTAAAAAAATTAAAATGGCACACACCAAACAAAATCTAAAAACTACTTGTTATATTTTATATAAATTAATGTAACTATTTAAGAAAAAATACATGTGACAGAATAAAATACTAAGCACATAATTCTAAATCTAGAGGCAAAACTAATGCAATACCTTTTGGATTTTAGAGAACCATATTTAAAAATTGAACTCCAAAGTTCCCACAAGTAAATAAATAAATAAGGAAATGTAGAAAGTAATTGATAATAACTATAGAACAAAGGTACAAAATGCTCCTTGCTATAAATGCATGAATATTAACATTATCTTTGAAATCTGATTTATAGTTGACCTCTGAGGAAGTAATGATGGACTGAAAACCACTACAGTTTTAGCAGAGTTGATGGCTGTGGCAGAAAGTGGAGTGAGTGAATGAATTGACTTCCTGAACTTTCCAGATTAAAGGGGAAAATTTGGGATTGCCCAGAATGCTCCTTATAGGTGCTCCTTGTGATGAGACTATAAAACTATGGTCTCCAGCAGGTTTTAGAGCTCTGGAAGCCAGGAGAGTCAACTTTGTCCAAGCAGTGGTTTGGAGCCTACAAAAGGATTCAGCCACTTCCTGTCTTAATCACCTTTCCTGGAAATGGCTTGTACATAAATTGCTTTTTGGACATTAAGACCCTTCATAAGGACAAGTTTCATTACACTAGTGATTTTCCATCATTTTGCAGTGAAAGATGTTTTATGTAAGTTTAAAACTTAAAGAAAAGCTTTTTTAATTGGAATAAGCAAAAGGGCAATTAGAATGTCAATTTTGGAATGCTTTTAAAGAGACTAAGGGACCTGGAAATAAGATTGTAAAATATTTATAAGACTGCATCCTGTAATTTGTTTACGGTATTATTAAAATGTATGAAGATTTTTAGTTTAAATGCAAGAAATCTCTCTTTGGGAGAATGTGCTGATGAGAGAAAAGCATGAGAAGACCTTGAAGGCTGGTTAATAGATGTTACCAGAAATAGTTAAGGATTATAAAAAAAAGGAGAAGAGTCACTAATACAGAAAGGAGAAAAGTATTTTAACTCTGGAAGAATTCCAGAATATCTGACAACAGTGTACCCAGAACTTTCTCTTTAGACTGTTTTATATAATTAAATAGGCTTAAAACTGTTTTGGTTATGGATTTAAAATTGACCGGATCGAAGAATAATATGGATAGTCAACCACAATTGAACTGAAAATTACTGTTCTACATAAGACATTTGTTAAATGAACTTTGTCCCATTTTATGACTTTTCTTGCCACAGTTTGTTAAGTGAATCACTGCACTTGTTTAAGTTAGTAACAGAGTTCTTAAGTGAATCTGGCTTCCCCACTGACTTTGCTTGTAAGAAGATCGCAACAGGGGATCAAATGATCGGAGGACACTGCAACCATCACAAATATGAGTCTGTGCCTGAATGTTTATCACAAGCCCATGACAATGCCACAAAAGTGTGAAAAACAGTCTTAAGTAACTTTTTTCAGTGCTGTTGTAATTTCAGTCACTAAGCAAAGTGTTGTAAGTCAAGGACTATCCGTCATGACAAAGAAATTATACAGAACCGGCAAATAAACTTGGCTGAGGTTTTAATAGTTAAAAGGGACACACAAATAATAAACCAGAAGAGTGATTTAGATATGTGGAATTTTTACTTAAAAAAGTGACTTGGAAAAATTTCTTTGGATTTATAGAGATATGTTATATTTATGAATGAATTCCTGAGAAAAAATAGAGAAGGAAAAAAAATCAGGTTTTAAGATAGTATCTAAAAGGTATAAACTTCAAGATCTTATGTATTAGCTTATAAGTCAGCTTATTTGACCAAGGTAAAATATACATTATTCTTTTTTTCTGATATTAATAGGTTTTTCTTGACTAGCATTGAATGATGATGCTTTAAACATTTGTTTATAGATAAGACATGGGAAGAAAAGAATTTTTCCCCTTTTTAAAGAAAGTGATAAGCTATAGTATTAATGTTGAGAGCAGATAAAAAAGTTATAATTAAATTGATTTGTGGGATATCATTTGAAGAAATTAAAAATTTTAATGTTTCATCTGGTAGCTCCTAATGGAGTTTTTCTTGATTAAATGAGGTTTTAAAAGATTTGCTTATAGACATAAACAAATAAAACATGGCAAGAAGAATTGCTTGCTTTGTATTTTTTGAGAAAATGACAAGGTACTGTGTAAAGGAAATATGAAATTGTTTCATTTTTTTAAAGTTAAAATATATGTATTGTTATTTCTGATAGTCCATTGTTAAAATTGACTTTTTCTGATTAAAATTGAATGACAAGGCTCTATCTGCTCATAGATAAAAGAAGAGATATAGAATCAGTCTTTTGACTGAAATATTAGAGATGTTCAGTTACTGAAAATGCTTGTACTTGTCTTAATGAAGGGAGAAGCTATTTTTTCCTACATTTTTTCTGCTTTTCTTCTTTTTTTACATTTTTTTCCTTTTCCCCTTCCTCCTTTCTTTACTAATAGGAGGATGAATATTTTTTTGACCTGTAATATAAAACAAGATCAGCACAAACACAGAATTCTAATGAAATAATACATTGATTCATGTAAGAAGCATAATCAGTAAAAAAATGAACGTACATTTAACAAAAAAATTCTAATTACCTCTATTCTAGCCTTGTAGAATTCAATATCATGTAGCCTTTCTTTATATCGGCTGAGTTCACTTTCAAGCTTGTCAACCCGAATTGCCTTCTCTCTGAGCGCATCAAGTTCATCCCGATACACTCGGGCAGATCGGGCATCCGAAAGTAAACTCATATTCTAGCAAATAAGTCAAAATATATTTTAGTGTTTATGAAAAAGGCAAGAAAGCAGAAGGCAAGAATAATATTATCTCTTAACATGAAATCACACAGACATTAGTGTGCATGGAAAAGGGAAACTAGTAAATATTAGCATTTATTCAGAATACAAAATCAATAAGTAGCACGATTTATATGTGGATTTGTATAAGATTTTTTCTTTCTAACAACATCATTGCATTCATTTTTGTAACCATCTTTTCAAGATCATTAATATTGATATGTTGAGCATTGATTTTATTATTATAGAATAAATTTCATAGAAACTCTATAACTAGGAATCCTAATTCCCACAGTCTCTCTGTAAGGGAGATGAGTGGTTCTTAAATAAGACAAATAAATAAATAAAAATTCATACTTATGATGAAAAAACATTGGTAATTAAATATAAACAACTTATATAATGTTGAAAATTATGTTTTCCTTAATGTATTATTCATTTAGCTACATTATCTGCTTCTTGAATTGGGCAGTTCAAATATCTAATAAATTAGAATGTTTTCTTTTAGAATTCAAATATATTTAGTCTTAAAATATTATATTAGTTCTGATAATGAGGAAAAATATAACATAGAAAATGATCCATTTATAGACAAAAAGAATGTGTATAGAACAATGTCAGGTCACTCTTTTCTAAATTCTTCCCAAGATATAACTAAAAGTGGTTGGAAGCTGCATTCAACAGATGCCTCCTTTCCTGAACGTAAATTGATTTGCTAAGTTTTAAATACAGTACACAAAAGATTTCTAAAACAAAAAACAAAACCAGAAAATAACAAATACACTGATCAATACCAGTAATATTATGATTTTAAGTTTAAGATCCTATGGCCATTATTTAGTTGAAATCTGTTTAACTAAGACCCACTGCTTGAAACATGTATCATTAATAGAACTGATAAACACAAGCAAGTACACTTCACTTCAACAAAACAGTCTAACCCATAATTCACAAACCTCTTGTTGAAGTCGCTTTAATTCAGTTTCATTCTGTTCAAATTCTTGCTTACAATCCAGCAACTGTTCAGTCTTTTCCTCACTAAAAACAAAACATAAATATTTTATTTACAAATATAAAAAAGCTTTATTTTACATTCCAGTTAATAATTAAAGGAAACTGCACCAGCAAGTCATAATAAGTTCACTAAAATGATAAAAATAAAGCAGTGATCAAGAATGGATTGAAATATTGCTAAATTCCTTTCCTCTAGTGATTTTTGCTCTCCTGATTTCCTCCCATTACATCAAAGTACTTCAAATCTGAAAAAGACCTTGAGAGCAAACACACAAGACAAAGAAAGTGAATAAATTCTGGATTCTCTAAATCTCTGTTCCTGATTATTGCTTTCTCCCAAAGCTGTTTTTTTATTTTTTTTAACTTTTTATTTTAAATAATAGTAAAACTCGTGTACTTGCTCATGAACAACAGTTGAATCCCTTATTAATACCACAGGTTGAGAAGATTTATATACATTATTCACATACTTCATTATTCTCTAACAACAGCTCCTCCATCTATCCTCCCTGCAGATGTACAGCTCAAATGAGTCAATTTTCTTCCTTGGAAAAACCAGTTATATAGAACTTCATTATAGATTCTGGCTTTGATTAATTTGAGTAATAGATAAGTAATTTCTGAGTCCTTCAAAAGCAATATTTTTTCCGTATTAAGACATTCTCCTTCCCCTTCCAATTATACAGTAATAGTTGATATTAGCTTACAAATCTTGTGGCAATTTAGTATTATTGTTGGACCCAGTTCCACATTTGCTCTTTTACTTAATAAACATTAGATTAAATATTTAACAAGGAGTGTGCAAAATTAATTAATGTGGGAATGGACTGCTCCGGAGAACTCTGGGACATTTCATTTCACTCAAGTCCAGCAGAGGTATCATTTTGGGCATCAGAGATTGGTTCTATGGAGAGAGGTTTTTACGTGGACCAGAGGGCGCATAGTTTTGTGTGCTGCCTGAATCCCGCAGATGGGGCTTTGCTTGTTTGTCTGACCCTATTTCTGGCATGCCATGACCCAGTGATGGTCCATGAACTGGAGGTTGGAGACCCCTGCTTTAATCTAGACTATCCTGCACTTCCTCCTCTTCTGTGCTTTTACTGGGATTTGGCAGTTTCCAGAAAAGCAAGACTTGGAAGTAGTTTGCTAATGGACAACTTTTGTATATTCCTAATTCTACAATTCAGTACCAGAGAGGTCACATATTCTAAAATGATTATGGCATACAAGATTTAAAATAATACATACATAGTTTCAGTTCTGAAACATTAATATCAAAATAGAAAACATTTTATAATAACCATTCTTTATTATTATTGTTCGATATCAGTGAAGCATTAGAAGAATCTGCAACTGTAAATTAGATAAAACAGGACACTCGTAGTACCTTGAAAGAAGCTGCTCATGCAATGGATTTTCCTCAACCCCCTCTCTTCTAAAGCTTTCCATTTCCCCTCAGAAAGCCTGAAGTGAATCAGCAAAGTTCTGACATGGGAGATAGGGGGAAATGAAACATATATACATATAAAGTTTCTACAAAGTTCTTGGGCCTTTCATTTAAGGCTCCTTAAAAGAAATTTGAGAAAGAATGATTGGGAACAGTTGTGGAGGGTTCAGAAAGCCACTTTGTACGTTGTTATGATGGGGAAAGAGAAGTTGAAATAGCACCGACCATCACTGAGAAAGAGATCACATGGGCAATGAGCCAACTGCCAAACCAAAAGATTCCAATCGTTGACACCATCCCTATATCATTCACAGTCATTAGACACCTGTGCCAGAAAACTTGGGAAATCAACACATGGCCACAGGATTGGAAATCCTCAGTGCTTATTCTACTGCTGAAAAAGGGTGGCTCTAAAGATTGTTCCAATTATTGCATAATTGCTCTCATTCCTTACATCAGCAAGATTTTGCTTAAAATAGAACAAGATCTAGTATGAACCATCAAAAGGGAATTGCCAGATTTCCGAGCTGGCTTACAAATGGTCATGGCACCCACAGTCACATTGCAAATCTGTGCAAAAGAAGATTTTCAGATTACAGAAGAAATCTTGTGAATATCAAAAGATCATTTACATGTGTTTCATCAATTACAAGAAAGCCTTCGATCGTATTGATCATGAGAAGCCATGGAGAGCCCTACAGGACTTGAGGGTACCAGCACATCTGGTAAAGTTGGTGCATTCACTACATTCAACACACTGTGTGAACACACTGTGTGAACACCATATGAAAACATTGAATAGTTTAAGATAGAGAAAGTGATGCATCAAGGTTGCATTCTCTCCCTTTCTTATTCAACCTGTGTGCCAAAATGATCATGAGCAAGCTAGATCTTGGATCAAAAATCAGGATATAAGTTGTGGAAGAAACATCAACAATGTTCAATATGCTCATGACAGAACTCTCCTCTCAGAAACCAAAGAAGGCCCAGAACATCTGATCAAGAAAATCAATGAAGAAAGTGAAAATTTTAGTCTCTTTCTGAACATCAAGAAGACCAAGCTGATGACCACGGCAAGAAATGGAAACATGAAAATAGAAACTGACAGTGAAGAGATAGAATGCATGGAAGAATTCACTTTCCTAGGATTGCAGATCGCTCAAAGCAGTGAATACAATCCCAAAATAAAATGTCAGATTGCACTGGGTCATATAGCAATGTGTAGCTGAATATAGAAAAGCAAAGACATCAGCAACCAAATGTAGATTAGTCCGCTCTATTGTGTTCCTCGTAGCTAGCTATGGTTGCGAAAGTTGGATCTTAAAAAAGCAAGATAGGAAGAAAATCAACTCGTTTGAGCTGTGGTGCTAGAGAAGGCTCCTGCATAGCTCTTGGTAACTAACAGTCAAATACTGAAATGAGAAAGGTGACCAACAAGCAAGTACTGGAGTGTATAACACCAGACCTATCACTGGAAAGCAAAATCTCAAAAATGAATCTCTTAATATTTATGGAGAGATTTCTTTGGCATCTGTCTTACTTTGGCCATGTCATGAGGAGAAATTCACTAGAGAAAGCAAATATGTTTGGAAGAGATAGCAGTAAGAGGAAACAAGGTGGTCAAAGAACAAGCTGGCTGAACACTATCAAAGCTGACACCAGCCAGATCATAGAAAAACTCAAAGAGGTGCAAGATCGAAAAATGTGGAGAGACCTGGCCCACAGAATCACCAAGAGTCAGACAATTACTGAATGAATAACATCATCAGCACTTTTTGTTATCACAGCTTTCTGTGTATAACTTATCATGGGGAAGAGAAACATTATACAAATACCGTACTTTTAAAGTAATTTGACATTAAAGTGGTCAAGTGAAGTCCAAAATCAAGCCAATTAACTTCCATTTATGAACTCTCATTTCTTCGCCATACATAACACTATGGTAGGTAGGTGGATGGAAAAGCAGAGGAAATCATCTATTTTTATTTCCAGTGTGAGTTCAATCTGTCAGCAAGGAGATTAAATAGGCATAGCTTTTAATATTTATTGAATAGTACCTGAATACAACGGATAGATGTTGTATAATCTGACTGGATTATATTGAAAAACATTTCTTTCATATAAACCAAGACATCTGATTATTATCAAGTAATGCACTTCAATCCTTCTCCCCACAAAATCATCTGACTGAGAATTTTTCCAGAAAGAATACAATACAGCTCAAACAGCAGTATTGTATATGTGAATGCATAATGCGGAACAGACAACATATGGATAAGAATTTGTGTTATTTCTCTAAAACAGAAACCTACAGTACAATCTTCAGGTTAAGGGAAACCCATTTTTTTCCCAAGACAATATTATTTTATCACTCAGATTTTTCTTTCTGAGAAGCTTATGCTGGACAGTGGGATAATTCTTCACTGTCATTCCCAAAGGAATCAGATTATTAAAACTGAATTCCAATAGGTTAATATATGTTTGCTTTTCATCAAGTTAACTAAAATATGTTCATAACAGCAAACATGTTTATATGCAAGACATCCTATTTAAATAAGAAATTATAGAAATGTTCAGTCAAAAATGTTTCTTTCATTTTCAAATTACAAAAATATAAATTTCAAACATAAAAATATTCAACCATTTTAGATGTACATATATATTGCACAGCATGTATTTTATACATAATATCAAAGCTGGAGTTAATGAACTTTTCAGTGTAGGGCCTGTTTTAAATAATGAGAGTTCTTATGTCAAACCACAGCTTCTCATAAATATTTACTTAACCACCATGCTTTGTATCCAATTTAAGTGCAATGTTATTTAAAATGTACAGAACTAATGAGAATTACTTTAGCATACCAGCACATTGGATGGTACTGACAATCATTAAAAGATATTAGCATTGTATAGGCAAAAATATTATTTGTAAATAAATAAAACATATTGGTAAAATGTAAAAATATTCTCAGAAATATATACACTTTCAAAGAGCTATTCAGTTAAGTGTAATGTGATTGTTTTTAATTATACATTCTACACCAATGTTCACTATTTAGGCTATTACATGTCAGTCAAATTAATAACAGCAATTTGCATTAACTTCCCTAGTGCAGCTGTTTATAGAATATCTTGGCTAGGCTCATTTCAACAGACACCCAATATCTGAGTCATCAAAAATGGTATCTCTTTTTTGTATTTTTGTACTCATCATGACTAAGTTTAAAAAACTTTATATTCTGTTCAAATAAAAAAGTAATTAAATAGAGATAATAATATACTTTGCCCATTTTAGATGATCCAGTTAAAACTCTCTTGTAATAGTCTGTTGGTCTTTGTCTGTATGTGTGTGTGTAGGGGGGTAAGAGATGGAGGGGCTGACTCTACATATAAACGTTCCTATTTCATGCTCCTCTCTCTCTCAAAACAATATTTGAAGCCCAGCCAACCATACTGCAGTCCAGTACAATTCTAATAATGAAACATGTCAAATAATATCCAAAGGGAAATAATAAAATGTATCTAAGGAAGAGTTTTGCAATTTCAAGGGGCCTAGAAATGTTTCTTAGCATCAAATTTTGACAGGAAATTGCAACAGAAAAACCTTATTACCATAAATTACTATGCCATTCTGTGCCCAGAACAAGTATAGAAAATTTGACCTTAGTATTAGAGGACAAGCATATGTTAAGACTTTTTACCATTGTATTATTTATTCAGCAAACACCATAATGGCTTAATTAGCCATAAACTTTGCAGCATTTATCTAATGTTTAAAGCATTTCACATGCACAATTGCAGCTAAGGATTAGAAACTGGCCCTTCAGGCAGAGAATAGATGGCAATCTTAAACTCATTTCATTGCTAAATTGACAATTAACAATGATTCTGAAACTTGTATGTTAAACTCCTATTTCACATCACTGTGTAATTAATTTGCCACAGATTTAGAAACCTCAATATACATTGCATTATCAAATCAAAGTTAGGACGCAACTCTGAGAATCATGAAAGTTATAGTCTTGGATGATATTAAAAAAGTTATTGTACAAACAAGTATGTGTGTGAATTGCAGACTCTTCAGGAATTTTACTGATATGGACATTAGCACCATTTATAATCACTTAATAACCTTAGGCACTGATACAAAGGCACACTCTCCCACTGTTAGTGGCAAGCATGTCTGTAGCACATATAACTCATGGGAAAAGAAAGCTGGAAGTTATATAATTGTAGCACAGCTGTGGCTCAACTCAGGTTAAAATTAATTGAAAGCATAAATACCTTTTTATCAAGTTATATACTATATATCTATTTTTTCCCAAAATTACTTTTTTTTAAAAAAGGTACTGTGTTTTGATAGTACACAAATATATTGTTCCATGTATAGAAAGCCATTGAATGGCACAGTGGCCTGGAGATGAAGAAGCTCGCCTTCCACTCAGAAGAGTTGAGAGTTCAATCCTAGGCAGGGACAGATATTTCGCTACCAGGGCACACACAAAAAAAATCTGCTGCAAACTCCGCATAATGTCAGGAAGGGCATCTGGCTAGTAAACACTCAGCTCCATTCAGTCACCCCGACTCCACCCTAATAAAATGGATTACAGAGTCGTAAAAAGAAAAAAAAATCTAGAGAGTCATGCAGAAGACTGAGTAGGTATTCCCAACAAGGGCTGCAACATTTTCCACTAGCTGGCATGCATTTGTAAATAATTCCATTGGCAAAACACAATACAATTTTAACTACAACATGTGATATTAAAGAATAGTCTCATTTTACTTGTAAAGTTTAGCTTTCTGAAATATTCTAAATCTGAGCTTACTGATGAGAACCTACATAGGGCTTTTTTGCCTATACCCACATTAGAAGTACCACCTAATAAGCAGACAAACAGGGAGTACGGGGGGGGGGAGACAGAAAGTACCGAATGTGCATAGATGTTCAGTTATAGATAGAAGAAGAAACAGGGAAAGGTAGCAATTTTTACTTTACATTTATAATACAAATGTTTTTAAAATGTTCCTTCAGATTTACTTCTAAGCTATTTTAACCTTTTGAGATGAAATGCATGCTTATACAGCAGTAATCCATAAGAAATTCAAAATCTCTAAAAGGGAGTGTGCACATATGTATTTTACAACAAACATACACATACTTGGGTGGTAGGCCTTTTCTTGCTTATAGGCATTTGCTTAATCTAAAACAGTTACTAACTAGCAAGAGAGCCCACACAAAGTGCATTAATTCAATTACGTGTTCTGTTTTTTAACCATTTATGTACAATTTAGAACTGTCACTTCATTTTCCATATCAAATCTTGGTGTTCAATATGCTATTTTCAAGTCAACATTCCAATCTGCACCATATATTTATTTTTCACTGCAGATCATCTGGGACCTCAGCAAACAGCACAGCATCAACTGCATATAAAAGTACATGTATATTCATATTCCCAGTCAACACACCTCTAAAGTAGGCATATCAAAAGAGACATCACGCATCCTTATTGTCATATGTATTTTTATCAGATGACACAGACCACAAACAAACAATGTTAGTCCTTTTGTGGGGAAGTTTTATTTTACAAAAAAGGATTTATTTTACTAATGATGTTATGACTTTTCTAATTATCATTAGAGCTAAGTTCTATGTTTATTTCCATTATTTTATTTCTTATTCCTACATTTATACCTTATTCTACATAGCTGCTCTCTTAATCCCAGCCTTATATTTTTGTATCTGGTATTTCTGTTCTCATTAACTATTATTATCTATATTTTTATATTCTTTATTTGCAAGTTATCTCAATAAAGAATAATATATCTTCTACCTATTTAGCACAGAAGACATGTTAAAAAAAATCACAGAACTATTCATAAGCAAACAGCATCCATATTTTAACATTTCTCCAGTCACACCTTCTTCAACACCCATAGCCTTACTATTTTTAATATTCTCACAGTAATGAATGCTTTTCCTTTTTTTGGAAAGGAATTGTTTAATTCCACTCTTTAACATAAAACTATCTTTTCCATACAAATATTAAAATAATCCTTCTGGCATTATCTTCTTTCAGCCTCATTGCATATTATTTCTTTTATTCTTAATTTTATTCATTCCACAGAATACTTACATTTTAAGTCTTTTTAAAAAATGTTCAGTTACGGTGCTTCCAATTAAAATTAACAGGCATATTGAAAAATTATACATGAGTAAAATTATGAACAAATTGTTTACAAAACATGTATTTAAGACTTCTTCAATTTGATAATATTTAATAATAACCTCCCGTGTTTTTATTTTAAAAAAGTTTAAGGCAATGAATGTACTCTTGTCAACAATAGTTTATAGATAGCCCACAATTTATGTCCATCCTTAACGACTGTTCAAAGCTATAATTATTACATGTCTTAAGTTACACCATCACCACAATCATGTGCTTTCATCTTGGGCACTTGGCAACCGACTAGTTGCAATGACCTATGGTCAATGTGATCACATTTTGCAACTTTTTTTTGCCACTTTCCAACAAAAACACTCCCTGGATAAACTGAATTCTGACTTACAACCACAGACCATTGTAAAAACAGTGGTAAAATCAAGCTGGAGTTATGACTGCAATGATTTATTCTAGACTCAATTATGGTTGTAAATAGAGGACTACCTGTACCCAGTTTCTAATAACTTAAAATTTATTTCAGGCTAAATTTTATATCATAACTATTACAAAAATAGAAGGTTCAAAAAGCCAAGCATACTAATTTTGTTTTTAAAGGAAAAAATTCATCTGTTGCAGCTTGATGGTTTTATAAAGACCTTAGAAATATTTAGCTATTACAAAATAAGGCAGTATAAAACTCTAATAGTAAATTAATGAATGCTTCCTTGCAGGTGGACAACTGTCCTTGGGGACTCCTGATGTTTACCAGTTCTAATAATTATTCTTTATTATGTACTTACAGCTCTTGTCTGAGCCTTCTAATCTTTGCTTTGGCATCTGCTAATTCCACTGATAAGTGTTGTCTGCTTTCAGTGCATTTCATTCCTGGAGATCCACAAGGTGATTGTGCTGCTGATGTATGAGGTAGAAAATGAAGAGAGTCCCGTTCTTCAGAAAGCTCTGTGATAGTCTGTAACATAAAAAAATATTTTTCAGTTAAGTATATGGAAGTGGAACCCTTCAGTTTTTGCAAATTGTTACTTAGCTATTTTATTTCTTCATTACATTGCTAATCAACAAAATACTAAATAATAAAAATTTAAAATGCTGTTAATACCTCAGAATGCTCATCTCGCTGATCGATAAGTCGTTTTAAATGCAATGCCATGTTTTTTAGGAGAGGTTCAATATAATCTTGTGCCAGAGCACTGTCATCCATCCACTGGAGATCAAACACATTTTCTTGATTATGGGTTACCTACAAAGTATAAATAACAATGATGTAAAACTATTGTATTTAAATAATTAGATTGCTAAATTTATACTAATTAAGTGTAACTAAATGTGAAAAGGTGGCGCAGTGGTTAGAGTGTTGAACTGCAGGCCACTTCTGCTGATTCAATCTAGCGGTTCAAATCCCACTAGG
>JANHFL010002572.1:88611-98775 GCA_032468155.1 Oxyrhabdium leporinum | reverse complement strand
TTATAAGTTGTAAACCGCCCCGAGTCTTCGGAATGGGGCGGTATATAAATGTAAAAATAAATAAAAAATAAAATAAAAAAAAAGATTGGAGTTCAAGCTTGCTTTAATGAACAAATTGTGTGCACTTTAATCAATTTTTAGAAATATTCTGCAATACACTATATTCTTAGGAAAAATCATCTTTGAAGGTTATCATTTCTCTTATCTTTCTAAAATTGTATTTTTCCTTGCCTTTTCTCTAATTAGAAATTAACTCTCATCTACTAGTGATTTCTCTAATTTCTCTTCCAACTCACTTTGCTAGGGAAAAATACCCTATGCATTTGAAGTCATATCTTAATCCTGTAAACATTAAAATGCAAACAGTGAGCACTGGATAATTATTTTTAATAATTAATATTTTCAATCATTATAGAGTGCTCTATTTGTGTTTGGAATATGCTGAATTCTTAATATACTACATAAAATATACACATTTTTATTTTCATATTTTCTTCAAAGAGCTCATTTCTGGCATGTTATCTTCCTTACCTCTATGCATAAACAGAAAGCACATATCCCATTAAGGGATAAAATTATTCTTGTTTAATCTAATGAACACACATACCATCAACTAGAGAAGAAATAAAGTGTTGTCTTTGCACTGTGTTTTCTGATCTGCCATGCAGCCACGAGTAGCACATACATAATTAATCTATTTATTTTTATCCTGGCATTATTGTTTCTTATAAATAGCTTAAAGTGGTGAATATACTTTAATCCTTCCTCTTCCTATTTTCCCCATCACAACAACCCTTTGAAGTTGGTTGGCTGAGAGAGAGAGGCTCAAAGTCACCTGCCAGTTTTTATGCCTCAGACAGGGCTAGAATTCAGCCTCCTGGTTTCTAGCCTGGTGCCTTAACCACTAGATCAAATTGGCTTTTTCCCCCTGGAGATTGTAAAGGATGCCACATTGCCTAATTCTTTCAATCTTTCTTCTTTTAATGTATTTTCTAATTTATATAATAGAATTATATAGGCTTATCTTGATCTTAGCTAACTGAAGGACCATATTCATGGTCAGAAAACGTAACTGATTTGTTGCCTTATAGAATTGCTGTCCTATTGAATTCAATTTACTTTAAATTATATAATTGCTTATTTTTGTGAAATCACTATTGAGTTACCATAGAAACCGGATTTTCATTAGTTTTGAATGAGATTTATAATGGCCAAGGCAGATATGCTGTGTTTACACTTAACCCTTTTAAGAAATTGTTTCAATTAACATCCTTGTTCACAGAACTTTAAAATAAATAAAATATTGTTAATTCACCTCTTTCAATCTTTTCTTCAGGTGAAAACTTATCTAGCTTCTTTCATGTTTCTCAGTTAAATTGACCACTGTTAATTTTATTGCTTAAACCACTAACCATCATTCTTTCTTGTTCTAGTTTAACAATACACAGACTAGACTATTCCTGGTGATACCTTCTTATCAAATAAGACTGAAGCACTGCTACTCAATACCTCTTTATAATTAACTCCAACTTCTCAGACTTGATCTAACATATTTAATATTTCAATATACACACAAGCCAAGAAAACCTGGTGGGTTTTGTCATACTAAGAATTCAAATAATGTACAATTTCCAACATTTAATTCCTTAGAAAGAATCAACTTGGCTTTCTGACAATTTGACATCCGGGTACAGTTTTATTGATATGTAATCTGTGATTTCCATAAATCAATTGCTATAATAACAGGATGACGTCCAAATCAACAGGAGAATCCCACAAAAATATCAGCAAACAATCAAATCCAAGAGATGGATTGTTGTAATAATGCACCAACCATACAGTATGAGGCAGGAGCTCCAGAGGAAGCTTTATTGAGATAGGCCAAAGTAACAGAATCTTGTAAGCAGGCCTATGTTTTCCCCTCTTCCATTTATACCTGTTAAAGGCAGAGGCGAGCAGTTTGATCTCTTTCTAAAACAAGTCCCTGAGCTTAATACATATTTCTACAGTTGTTGCCTTAACAACTTTTCAATGGCTTCTCCATGGCTTCATGTCTTTGGCTTCTTGCATAAGCTCATCAATCCTATGAGAAGAAATGGCTCATCTTTTTTATTTATTAAAAAAGCGCTTACATATTTTTTTTCAAATACAATAAACATTCTAGAGAATAAATTATTTTGAAGACATTTGACTTCCTTTAAAATATTTTTAATAAATTAGGATTTTGTAATAATAAACAAGATATTTACCTCTTGTATATGGGCAGCCACAGCTGCTCTTACATCAAAATCTAAACTCTGTATTCTTTCAATGAATTCTTCTTTCTTCTGACACTAAATATAAATTTTAATTAGTATTTACTCTATAGGTAGCTAAACAAAATAAAATAACACCCTTTAGCTTTTTCTTAGCAATGTAGTACACCTGAAATACCTAATAAATACACATCAGCATAATAATAAATATTTACAGGAAGATTTGTGATTTGTTTATCATGCATTGTATTTTTTCAATTCCTTTAAGTTCGGCATATTGCCTTCCTGCTCCCAATAAGCACCAGTCATCATGGCTCTCTGCTAGATTAAAACAGTGATCAATAAATCTATTTTAAAAGTTTCTACTGTACTGCAATACAATAGAAACTGTAGTTATATTCTCATTTTATTAAGCTTTGATTCCAAAAACTCCATTTCTACTTCTTTTATTGAAGGGTCCATCTTTAATTTACTTGGAGACCTTTATTTAGAACAGGATTGGGAAAGGTGTTGCTAAATTATAACTTTCACATAAATGTCAATATCTTCAATAAACTATTTTTACTGAGATTGGCTATCAAAAATGCTTTAGCCCCTTTGCTCAGGCAAGACTACCTTCCTTATAATATACACCAGGGGCGTATATTATTGTCATGGCAGCATCATGTGATGTATCAGGACTTTTTCCCCTTCACTAAACCAGGCATGGGTGTGGCCAGTGCATGACGCATCCGGCCCATGAGCTGGGAGTTTGACAACCCTCATATACACTAACTCCCTGAAAACAGACCTTCAGAATAGCACCTATCCATTGAAGCTCTAACAAATACTTGTGTCTTTTTGCCTTGTTAACAATATTATTGGAGCCTTACGACCACTTTCTCATGGACTAGGATATCGATTTCGTGTTTTATTGTATAGAGTTCTTGGGTATTTCCCAATCTAGGGAATTTAAACAAGTAATGTTATTTGGTGAGTTTTTGCACCATAAACATTCAAGAGAAAAAATAATCTTAGCAGAAAAAAATGTTAGCAATGTTTAATTATATATAAGACAGTGTGTCACTCAAATAAACATTATAAGTAGTTCAAAAAATTAGCAGACCTTACCTGAACAGCACAACCAAGCAGAAGTAGAAGGAGTTTTTTTACTTCTTCAGTGCCTTGTTCTGAAAATATTTTTTAAAATATTTTAAAACGATATACTGGTTTATATTTTCAGTAATATTGAACATGTTCTGTTTCTTTCCTGTACTATATGTTTTTGGGTTAGCAGTGGTTTGTACCATATTAAGAAACATGGTTGTCATTGCAATTTGATGTGAGAGAAGTTGGAGGATAAGCTACTCCTTCCTCAATGCTGAACAAAACAGAACTGTTTTCTATATAACTGAGGGTTATATATAACTTTTAACTATATAATTCTTTATTTGGTCTTAAGAAATTGATTTAACTCTATATCCACAGTCAATTGGCAGAATACAGGTAGTCCTCAACTTACAACCACAGTAGAGCTCAAAATTTGTTGCTAAGTGAGTGTTAAGTGAATTTTAACCCATTTTACGACCTTTCTTGCCACAGTTAAGTGAATCACTGCAGTTAGTAAGTTAATAATATGGTTGTTAAATGAATCTGGCTTCCCCATTGTCTTTGTCAAAAGGTCACAAAAGGTAATCACATGACCCCAGGACACTGCAACTGTCATAAATATGAGTCAATTGCCAAGTATCTGAATTTGTCTCACATGACCATGGGAATATTGCAACGTGTGAAAAAAAGTCTTAAGTCACTTTTTTCAGTGCCACTGTAACGTCAAACAGTCACTAAATGAACTGTGGTAAGGATTGATTATCTGTATAAAATAAACATTCCAGTTTTCTGTATTTACTGTTTATAGTAAATAATCAAAATATTATTTCTAGAGTTGCTTTGCACATTATTTTGTAATCCATGAATAGTTAATTCTTATCCAAATTCAGTTCCACATTAAATATGAGAAATGTTTTGTTAGGGACCTTTTTGAAGAACTTTATTCACCCAGCCACGTTGAGAACAAAAGAACTGTCTGATAGATTGATTTTGTCCCACATGAGGCAGAATCTCTCTGCCCAGCAATACTTTTTCTTTCAAGGAGGCTATTAGTGTGAAAGTCCCTCCAAAAATTGAAAAAGGATTTCTCCTTGGATTTCATGATGGCTCTTTTTCAGCCTGGTCCCAAGAACCTGAGGAAGTCTTTTCAGTAGGTGGCAGCAGCTTGTGATATTCCCTGCCAGCTTCTCCACTGACTTTGTAGGGAAGTCACCTGGGAAGAGTATGCATGGCAATCACATGTTTGCGGGGCACTTAGCAACCTGTCTCAAGTATGAACGGGTTGTCAAGTACCCAGATTGCAATACCTTGACCATGAGAGTGCTGCAACAGCCCTAAGTCTGGGTATGGGTCATAAATCCTTTTGTTCAGCACCACCATAATTTTCAATAGCTGCTGAACAAATGGTTGTTAAGTGAGGACTACCTGTACAAATATACAATGCATGTAAAGTCAAAAAACATTTGACAGTATTATACAACATTAATTATAAATATTTGTGATTGCTAGATTCAGGCCAGGCACAGAAATAAATCTTGACTAAATATTTAATTCCATATTCAAAAACCTGCTTACATCTAATAAAATCACAGATATAATGTTACAAATTTACTACACAATAATAAAGCACAGTCTCTCCAAAACAGGACAATAAAACCTTATATATAGGTATATACTACAAGATTCATATTGAAAACTTTTCCTGTTTTTCTGAATCAAAGCATAGTTGGCTATTGTTTTAAAGGTGATAAAAAAACCAATGAGATCTATTAACATAATATTCCTCCCTAAACTGAGAATAACTATTTATTTCCTTGCCAACTTCAAGAAATAACAATTATATATTACAGTATGCCTATTTTAAATCAGATGCAATGCTTACCTGAAAAGGGATTTTTTCCAATTATTATAACATTTGGCAAAGGCATCATGATCAATTGCTGCAATGTCTCCTGTAGAAGCAGATTTAACTTTTGTAACTTTTATAACTTTTATAAAACATATACAGAGGCTGAACTTTCTGTATGTTTCTGGCAACATCTGACCTTAATTGACTATATTAAAATCAACAGTAAAATTATCCCTTATTTACATGTGTAATATTGTATTAACTCCAAGGTACCATAACTTTACTTCATGACATTTAAATGGATCAATATTAGAAGTTTCAATTTTTGTGAAAAATGAAATGCCTAGAATATTTTACTTATTCATTTTGTTCTGCAAATATTTTTCTTATAAATTGATATTTTTTTTTATTGCTTGTTTTGGATACTTTTATGATAATATTGTTTATGCTTCATAGAAAATTAATGTTAAACAAGAAAATCTAGAAAACCTATTAAGGAATGTTAGGGAAAGTTAATTTTAAGGAATATACATATTCAAAACAATCTATTTGTTTAAATGAGCAATATTAGAAATAAGTTCTTTAAGGATTTTAGAAATACATTTTTTGATTTGTACAGAGCAATGATACTGGGAATCAGGTGAAAACAATTTGTAATTGTCATTTTTTTCTACGACTAGACACTTGTTTATTAACAGGTATTCATGTATTAATATTTGTAAGTTATTTCAAGCAGATTGATATTAAACAATTCTTTGAGAGAACGATAAATAGATTTCCATACCTAATTTAATTTAAATTCAAGTAAAATTAAATAAATTAATTATAATGAATTAAAACCATATATAGCCTAAGACTTCAGGGTATATAGGTGATTTAAGTTTCTCTCCTATATGTAGATTCCTAAGATGCATTAAATTAGATGGTTATGTGGCAAGCATATTAATTTTCTTCAATACTGTGAAATTTCTTACCTTAAAAAAAGAAGACTAATTAAACTTGTTAGGTATATTAGGAATACTAGCTATCCACAACTAAGAATGGGCACTTTTTTCCATTTCATTTTCCTTACAAAGAGAACTACATCTTATATTTTTAAACCATTTTACCATGACTGTAAAATAATTTCCTACAACTGACTATGAGAATGTAAAAACCTATGAAGCTGACATGCAAAGATGATGCTGTACTACTGAAATTGAATAAAGTGGACTGCAACTTAGATAATATCATTTCTGAGAACTGGCAAATCTCCTTTAAAAAGGCAACAATCTATTCTTCAAATTGTTTCCTGAAAGTTGCCCTAATAAATTATACCACTGCTATTCACTAACAGTTCTTATCAGGAAAAAAATTAGTCTAGAGACTACTTAATTATTTAAAGTTGGCATGCATTCTCTCAACATCTGGATAACTATGATAAAAAAATATTTGTGAATATACAGATCTGAGAGATAAGAATACAAATAGTTTTCAATTGATGACCGCAGTTCTGATGGACCCCCTCAAAAAAGCTACTTGCAACCTGACTTTGAAGTCCAACTTCAGTTCCTCCAGTCATGTGACTGCATTTTGGGCAGTCCAATTTATAGCAATTTACATTTTTGTCAGAAACCAGTGTTTATTTCCAGTTTCCATAATCAGCACATATTTTGTTTGGTGTTTTTGTCTTTAAATTTGTAAAAAGCCATTTTGAATTGCATGATCATATAAATTGAAAAAATAAAATAAATGGATTAAAGAATAAAAAACTCTATTTCATGCTACTCTTCAGTTCATAAAGGAACTCAACATGGGCTTGGGTAAAAAGCAGTAAAAATAATCTTGCTCTCAGGCATACAATCTAAAACAAGTAACAGAAAAAAGAGTTGAGAGGGCAGGGAAAAAGTAAACTCTAGTTCTTAATGATATATTTGATTAGCCCTCTACCCCTGAAATTTTCAAAAATGACTTCAATGTTATAATCAATATGATTGTTTCTTTGAATTGCCAAAGCAAAAATATAGATTATTTAACAATTTATACTATGACAAGCTTTAGCTGTCCAGTCATTGTCCCTTCTTCCAGGACAGATAAGTAGATTCAAACATGTTTAAAACATGTTTTAAAGGAAATAAATCACAAACCTGATAATATGATTTAATTTGTCTTATTAAAATAGACAAATTTTGAATTCGAAGTGATGCATCATTGTTGACCTTCTTATTTATTCTTGGACTAGGTGCTTTAGGATTTCTGGAAAAAAATTGAAATAAATAAGTACTGTCAATTTACTTGAATTTCACAAAGAAAAAATTACAGATCAGCAAACAATAAATCCTAAAATACTTAGGGAAATTAATTTATAATTTACATAATGTTGGAACTACACAGCAGGCACATTAAGCATTGTTTACAGTAGATGTTGTGTGTTACTGCATAGATCAAGCCTTTTGTTGCTCAGAGTTTCATTTTTTAAGGAAGTTACAGCAGGAGAAGCTTAACATGATTTCTACTATAGCTGAATGCCCAGAATATACGGAACAAAACATAGGCTAAGAGAAGCAATTTAAAGAAACATGATGATACTAAGAATATTTAACTTCAATGTTACATTTGTGTTCTTTCTCGCTGTGAATAAATATGCAATATGTATACCAATATAAGGACAATTTTCCAGAATTGGGTAAGCCGCAAATACAGGTAGACCTCAGCTTATGACCACAATTGAGACCAAAATTTATGTTTTTAAGTGAGAAATTTGTTGAGTAAGTTTTGCCCCATTTTACGACTTTTCTTGCTACATTTGTTAAGTGAATCACTGCAATTGTTAAATTAGTAACATAGTTGTTAAATGATTCTGGCATCTCCACTGATTTTGCTTGTCAGAAGGTCGCAAAAGGGGATCACATGACTCTGGGAAACTGCAATCATCATAAATGTCAGTCAGTCATCAAGCATCCGAATGTAAATCAGATGAACATGGGGATGCTACAACGGTGTGAAAAATGGTCATAAAACACTTTTTGTAACTTCAAATGGTCACTAAATGAACTGTTATAAGTTGAGGACTACCTCTATACAATCATGTGAAAAAGAAAGTACCCTCTCTTCGAGTATTATGGTTTTATGTAGCAGGGCATAATAAAAATCATCTGGTACTTAGCAGTTCTTAAAAGTAGGTAAATATGAACAACAGCACTAACAAATCCAAAACCTCTTGCTCAAGGCAGGAAACCTTATACCCATCCCAGACAAACGTTAAGTCTAGTTTTATTTTTATAAAATGATACATGGTAGACTAAATTACATTATTTTCATGATTAGCAGCCCAGAATCTATGATATACACCCCAAAGGGTTCAGGAAGCAAAATCTTTGTTGTCTAATATATTTGACTAATTAGTCTGATGTAGCTTTCTATATTGTTAAAGCTAGTTTGATAGTAAATTTAATAGGAAATTAGGTTAGAACTCCTGGATTCTTTTCAAGAATAAAAGATGCAAGAATTAGTTTTTCTCCCATCCGGGTGGTGGTTCTGATTTTGATTTAGTTTTTATTTATGGAAATACCAGCTAGCCACAATAAATGTGACCAGAGCTCCAGTAGGAGGCAAAGAACTGGTAATTGCTAAATTATCTTCAGCCTGCAACATGGTAGGTCCCTTCCTTATGTTAATGATAAGTTTTGCTTTGTGTAATGAGCATGATCATATTCCTTCTCAGTAATCCACTTTTCACAAAAGTATGAGATGAGCAGCCGATACTTTCCCCAAGTAAAATATACCCAGGCTGAGATTGTTCTTTAAATCATTAATAAGTAGTAAGTTTTTCATTTCAACTTCTTTGGTTTATTGTCCATATAAATGGTGGCAAGCTCAAGAACATACTTGACATGTTTTTTTATTAATGTACTACAGTTAATTTCCATCAAAATACAACTGTTTTATTCATCACATAGCTGTTTTGAAAAATGTTATTCTGAAGTTTTTTTCAAAATACAACAGCATAGTTTAAAAATTGTGGTGTGACAATCACAACAGTTGTTGATACTGCCCAGGTCTCACTGGTGTATTTGAGCTTCAGTTTCATTTTATGTACATCAATTAGAAAAACATACTCATTTGGGAAATCATTCATAAGCCTTAAACTAACAGCATCTCAGGGTCACATGACCCACCATACACAACCTTTCCAGGAGACCTCCAACAAGCAAATGGAGGAAGCCAGATTTACTTAATGACCATGGTGATTCACTTAATGGCCATGGCAAAAAGGTCATAAAATTGAACATGAGAAACATAACTGTATCACTTAACAATGGAAGTTCTGGTCCAATTGTGGTTGTAAGTTAAGGGCTACCTGTAGATTTATTTTTAAAACGACATCCTTCTTATCAATAGAATGAGTTCCATTAGCACAAAAGAAAGTTATTGTTTCCTCAGCCCTTGTACCCACATCTCTTAAAACAGAGGAGTAGAGAGAGGAAAAAGATATTAGATGAGCAAAATTTTACTCATTGACATTACATTTTACTCAACATTCCTAGCAAATGAATGTCCAGGAAAATTAATATATAAGATTATAATTTAAATACAAATGACATTAATTCGATTTCTGCAAGGTGACAGAAAAACATTTTAAAATATGTAATATTGTGCTACATCTCACAATTTTACTAGTTGCTGCCTCCTTTAGCAATGCATCAACACATGTACTATATATAGCATACCACCATCATAATAACACAGCATTTATTATTTGTAAAACAATTGAATAAAATTATTAGAGTAACAGAAGTGGAAGATAACTCATCTCTGAAACCATACAAAACTACTTCCATGGAAGTTAGTGCAGGACTAAATAAGTCAGTGATTTTATGTAAAAAAATATTTAAAATTTACTTTAGATATCAGATGTCAGCATTCCAATGAAACTCCCCATTTCCATTCAGCACTCAGAAACAAAGTTCATCCAAGTAAGAATTTATTAAA
>JANHFL010002572.1:74866-88511 GCA_032468155.1 Oxyrhabdium leporinum | reverse complement strand
GATAGATAGATAGATAGATAGATAGATAGATAGATAGATAGATAGATAGATAGATAGATAGATAGATAGATGAAAAAGAAAAGAGTAAAGGAATTTGGAGCTTGCTCGGTTTTTATATCTATGGAGATTCTCAGTCATCCAGGTCATGGCTGTCCCAAAGGTACTTTTTCAAGAGGCAACTGGACTTTCTGGTTTTTCTTTTCCCTACCATCCAGTCAGAGCTGAAGAAGTTTCTTGGTTGAGAAGCGAAACATCTTCAAAGCAAAACCACCTAGTCCAGTTGCCTCTTGAAAAAGCACCTTTGGGATTCTATGTATTTATTTAAAAGACTTGCATGGCCACACATCTTAAACAACTTTGGGTGACCCACAAGAGCGGTAAACCCAATAACTATAAAACATATTCATAAAACAATAAAAAATAATCTGGTACCTTAATAACTGCTTGGGAGCCCTCCCCGCTCCCACTCCAGCCATTTCATTCTACCTGTTCTATTCTGTCCCAGCACCCGGGAAAAAAGCCAGGTCTTGATGGCCTTCTGAAAGGCTGAAAAGGTAGGGCCCTGCCAAATTGCTGAGCATTGGGGATGGTGTTCCATAAGATAAAGGTAGTCATCGATCAATACTGAGACCAATAGGTCGCAGGATTGCAGGGAAGGGATCTGGAGCATACCTGCCCTATTGAATCTGGTGGGGCAGGAAGATGTTCTTAGGGAGAAGCAGTCCCAGAAATAATCAGGTTCTGTGCCATGTATGACTTTAAAGCATCCAGAAGAAAACTGGGAGCCACTGCTGCTTGAGCAACGGAGATGCAATTGGGTGAGCTTAGGAACACCCAATACTGTGCACACTGTATTCTGGACCAGTTGTAGCTTCTGAGTGGTCTTCAAGGGCAGCCCCATGTAAAGCTCATTGCAGTAATCCAAATAGAAAGTGACAAAAGGCATAAGCAATCATTAGCAATGTCTCCAGGTGCAAAAAAAGAGTGCAATGGCTGCACAAGATGGATCTGTGCAAAGGCCTTCTTAGCCACGGCAGCCACCTGCTAATCAAGCAGGAGCTATGAATCCAGGACTGAAGAAGCTTCTTGGATGAGAAGCAAAATGCCTTGAAGAGAAAAAAACAACAACCCAACAACAAGCAGGAGGCCCAATTGCCTTTGGAAAAAGCACCTTTGGGACAAGCATGATGCTGGAGGATTGAGAACCTCCATAGACATTTATGAATCCAGGAGGACTCCTAAACTGCACAACAGCTCAGACTGGGGAAGTGTGTCTGTGTTCAGACAAATCACCAGATCATGGAGGGCGAAAACCCAGAGCCACCCCATCTTGCCATGGGTGAGATGAAGCTGGTTCCTTTCCATCCTCCCATTGCAACAAAATTACTTTCTCTGTCAGGGCTGGAGATATCATACTGATGATACTGATGATATTGCTTCTTGTGTCATCAGCTCACCTCACCCAGCAGTTTCATGTAGACCGCGGCAACACGTTGTTGTCATGTGATATATCACAACTTTTTCCCCTTCGCTAAATTGGGGTGGACATAGCCAGCGAATGATGCATCTGGCCCACAGGCCATGAGTTTGATGCCCCTGATGTAGATGGTAAGAAGCATAGGTATAACTCCTGACCACCTTTCTTGCTCTTTCAAGAAAACAGCCCAAAACTCTTGTCACGTTAGCGTTCTGGAGCCCAGAAGAGTAATACTAGAAAATAAGTAAATAAATAAAAATCCTTATAAACTAAAGGACGATTGTCCGAATGACCCATCCAAAAAGACTGTCAAGACAAAGGAGATATCAAATCTTGTAGGTGATTGGTGTTTGGACTTCCTTTACCCAAAACCAAAAAAACTAGTAGCAGCGATGCTTTTTAGGTATTTAAGGTATTTTTAGGTATTTAATCTTTGAGAAAGATTAATTAATTATAATCTAAGAGCCATTTAGCACTCTTCTATTCTTGTAAGTTTGTACAGAGGAGGAAAAACTGCTTTGGACTGGGTTAGTTGTGCAATCGGGCAATAACTAATTTGTGCGGTTCTGGCTGCTAATCAAGGAAAACATTAGTCTAGGTTTTTTCATCATCAAGTGGTATACTTTGTACCTGTTTATACGCTTGACTTGTGAGTTGCATATACTTTCTGTGCAATGAGTGATTGGCTGATTTTGTGACTTCTCATAGCACTGAATCTAAAAGTAGCCACTGGTGGGGAACAAGAAGGAGAGCAAAGTTATATAATGATATAGAATGATTCAGTTTGATTCCGATTTCTACCTGGCAGTCCTGACTTTCCTGAATCTGACAAATTAGCTCTTGTAATTCAAAACTCTTGGCATCTGGCAATGTAGGGTGGGGAATGTATTTTCTTTGTGTGCTTCCACTGCTAGGCTTACAATATTCAAGGTGACTTTCCTTGACAACTGAAAACATTTTTTATTGTGATTTGTTTCACTGTTATCTTAAGCTTCTAAAACATCAGATAAGGAAATCAAAAACCAGAGTTTCATTGTTTTGCAACTGTGAGGGTTAAGGTTGAAACTGAAATCCACATGTACTGTACCTTGTTTAGGAGAACTCCCAAATGCAAACTCTATTTTGCAACCTCTTCTTTCTTTCTGGCAGAAATAGAAATAATAATAGAAATTCTGTTTGAATAAACAGAACAAATACCATCTCTCCATAGTGTACCTTCAGCCTCTTATTTCTGTTCTCAGATACCAGGCCCAAACTTTGAGAGCATGACTTAGGATGAAGGTATTCAACTAGGTATCATTAGTGTATATTTGATACCTGATTCTGCACTGGTGTATAAGCTCCATCCATGTAAATGTTAAACCACAGAAAAGGGCTGAATTCTGTGGCACCTCACCAAGGAGTGCCCATTGGACCTCCTTCCCTTCCACCAGTAACCAGCCAGAATTACCTGCTTAAGAAGGAACAGAACTAGTGCAGAGCACTGTTCCTTACTCCCAACCCTTGAAAATGGTCCAGAAGGACCATGCTTTATTATACTGTAAGGTTTGGCAATACGCGTAAGTTAACAATAGGCCAAAAAGAAGAACTTACGTGGAGGGTTGGGAAAGAATGAGCATTTAATTTGATCAAAGCAAACCTGCGTAAACTGTTCCAAAGATATACAAAAGAGACATATGAGGAAGGCCACATCTTGGAGAAGGTATGGTGTTCTTTTATACCTTCAGCTTAGTACCCAATTCTGCCCCCCTGGCCCATGACTTCCTTGTAGCCCTGCATTGGCTGTGCAGCAAGGAACGGAGGACGGGGGCTGGGTGCTTAGCAATGCAGATCAAAGGTGTAAGTTAGAGCTGAGGTGTAAGCTGTAACAGCTCCAACCTAAGATAAATGCCAGGCTCAGGATGGTACAAAAAAACCAAGATTAAGATTGATAGCAGGAGCATATGTTTGACAGATACCAAATATTTTACAGAGGCCAAATGCAGCATATAAGTGTCACAGGAAACAAATGTATAGCTGAAGCAAATGTTTACAGAACAGAATAACAAGCTGCTACTAATTCTACTATTGCAGTATATTATATTCTGTATAGAAATAGTAAACTATTTCTGTTTACTCTACTATTATGTCTCTATTATTGTTTCTCTTCATTCCTCCCTTTTCTTAAATGACAGCATGCTTCCTGTCCATGGTATGTAGGGGTGCATATTAAGTGGGAATCGTATGGAGGACCGTGATATTTGCCAGTGTATTGGGAGGGGTAGAAGACACTTTGCACCGGATTAAAGGAATGAAACGGAAGAAGGAGACCTCCAAAGGTTAACAACACTAGAAATTGAATCCTGCTGTTTAGCTATTAAATTTAAAGCAATAGCAGTTTCATTAGTTATTATTTCAAGCACTGCCTACAGCCGTATAATTCTAATCAGCAAATAAATGGGACATACCATCTCCTGCTCAGGTGGCTGGTCTGTATACCTGACTTATTCTTTCTCGAGGCCACACATCATCCTTCCTCATAAATAGGTACAGCTGTTTATGGGCAGTTTTCAGCTGTTTATGGGCAGTTTTTTGGGCTGTTTTCCAGGCCATTTTTTGGGTGAAAAATGGCCTGAAGAATGACTGAACAACTGAAAAACAGCCCAAAACCAGCCTGAAAATAGCTAGAAAATGACCTGAAAAAGGGCCTGAAAATGGCCAAATAATGGCCCAAAAAAGGCAGAAAATTGGGCCCCAAAATCCCCCCAAAATCGCCATTTTGGGGGCATTTTTCAGGCCGTTTTTCAGGTCATTTCCCAGCCATTTTCAGGCCATTTTCTGGGCTGTTTTTGGCTGTTTTTTGGGTGGAAAATTGCCTGAAAATGGCCAAAAAACCAGGCCAAAATGGGCCGAAAATGGCTTGAAAAACTGGCCTTTAAACAAATGAATTGTCCAACTCAAGGCATAGATGACCAGGGTCAAATGATCATACTGTGAACTTCATTTGCCTAAAAAACAGCCAAAAGCAGCCTGGAAAATGCCCCCAAAATAGCTGAAAAACAGGCCAAAAATGGAAGGAAGGAAGGAAAGAGATGGAATGAGAAGGAAGGAAGGAAGGAAGGAAGGAAGGAAGGAAAGAGATGGGAATGAGGAGAAGGAAGGAGAGAAAGAAGGAAGGAAGGAAAAATCACTATTTACTATTACATATATAATACAGAATGGTGAAATAAAATTGTCTGCATCATATCCTACTCATGTGCAAAGCACACATAACAAATTGTTACGACTGATATTGAAAGTAGGGCTTACAAGGCTTAAAGTCATCTTTCTTAAACAGAGCAGCTTCCCTTTTTATTTCTCTCTCTCTCTCTCTCTCTCTCTCTCTCTCTCTCTCTCTCTCTCTCTCTCTCTCTCTCTCTCTCTCAACAGCAAATTCAGTGGTCAAAATAGATATGTATTTTAAGACAATGATTCCTACGTAGTTCAATAATTCATTCTTTAAAGCACAGAAAAGCATAGCAAAATAGGGCAGATTTGTCTAGAAGTCAGTAATTAGTGCAACTGTAAAAGCTAGCCTTAAGCTACTATACTTTTAAAAGCAACCTACATATGACAAGTTACATTAATTTCAACTGGAGAGAACACAGGCAAGAACACCCAGAATGTTGTTTGTTAAAGAAGAAAAAGTACAGAAAATCTGTCATTTCTCAGAATCTATCAGGGTTATAAAATAGATTCAACCATCACATAATCAGGGATTAGTTTTCATTTAGCAAAATATCACAAATAGGTATGTTGCCATTACGCTACCAGATTACTAAATCTAAACAGACCACAAACCCCATTGTTCACCGAAGATATTTAATAAGACATCTACCTTACCATATAAACTTTTGAAAATTTATTTGTATAGCTATACAAATCTATTTTATATAAATAACATAAACTGTTCTATCATTCATAGCTCTACATACAAACAACCAATCCCTCAAATATTACAAGTAAAATAAATCCCAAAGTAGTCTCTATTTTGGTTTTCAAACAGATTTCAACACAACTTCACAGAATGTCTACAAACATAATATCATTGTTTTATATATATATAAGATACTACAATCAATTAACAATCTCAGTGTATATATTAGTAGCTTCTTTTTTCATTAGCTATCTAAATGCATATACTTTAGGGTCGCATGCATGATTTGAGCATGAATGAATTCTATTACAATATTATCACTTTTGGAAGAAGAAAAAAAGAAGCATACAGTATAATCATCAGGGGAGTCTTTGACTAAAGTTAAATTAAACATACCTAAAGATATTGAAAGGCGGAATTTTTAAAGGCATTAGTGGTCTGAGTAATTTAATACTGTGGTTTGATTTATGTTCTAAGAGTCCAAGTGCATGAACAATTTTCAGTAGCATGGCAGTTTTTGCCAGTGTATTTATACTTATTTCTCACGTGACCTCTCTGAATGTTAAAATCCGATTAAAAAATAAAATATTTATCCAGCTTATTCTTTAAGATTCTGCATTGAGCAAAAATAACTACATGTTGTACATTTTGTTGATTGATACAAGCATAAGGCCACTTGCTTGAAAGTATATTCAAAAGTGGATATAGAGAAACTTACAGTAGTGCTTAAAAGATTGTGAACCCTTTTAAATTGTCGATATTTCTGCATAATATTTGCAACCCACCTCACAAGGTTGTTGTTGTGGGGAAAATAGGAGGAGGAAGGCATATTGGATATGTTCACCTTGTTGAGTTATTTGTAAAAATAATAAAGGCAGAATAGAAACAAACAAAACATGACCCCAAACATGATCGGTTCTGCATACAAATTATAAAACTAGATAAAGACATCCAATTAAACAAATGAGTCAAAAACATACTTGTTCATTAATTTATTGAGGAAAATTATCCAGTTTGTTAAAGCAGTTAAGGTGCTGGCCCTGGAAACCAGGAGACTGTGAGTTCTAGCCCTGCTCTAGGGATGAAAGTCAGCTGGGAGATTTTCAGCTAGTCACTCTATCTTAGTCCAACCCACCTCACAGTGTTTTTGTGGATAAGAGGTGGGAGTTCTACATATGCTTGCTACCTTGAGTTATATATTTAAAAAGTGGGATAAAGACATCATCACCATCATCATCTTCCTAGACTACTGGCTTTTACTCAAATAGCAGGTGGCAACCAAGCCTAGGAGGATATTTGCAGAGATCCATTTTGTACATCAATTACATCAATTTCTACGCAAAGTTAGTCATGCTTTGGTCACTTCCTGCCTGGACTCTGGCAATGCCCTCTATCTGGAACCCTCCCTACAGAATATCCAGATAATTATGTACATACCATAACAAGTCCATGTACTGCCACTACTTTATTAGCTGCATGGGCTGCTGATAGGCTTCTAAAGGTAATCCAAGCATCGTAATCACCTATAAGCCCTCTGTGACAGATAGTCATGGAGAAAATCCATGTGGTCACTGAGAGTTGACATAATTTGATGACACATAATGAATTCCCTCTTTAAAAGACTATGAGCTTCTGTAAATGGGCTTCTCTGTCTTTTCTAGCTCAGACCTCTTCTCAGCCATCTCTCATTTATCATTTACTATAGTTAGTTTTGAGAGAACAACTCACTGTACGGGTCTTGATTAATGGAGATTACATAGTTGGGATATTAAAAATTGTAGAACAGAAATAACAAAAAGGAACACAGACATTAGTAAGAATATTGAGGAGCATTTTATAGTCCTATAAGCAAACCATTTCTGAAAAATATATGTCAACGAACATTTTATATCTCTCTATTATTACTGTGAATATAAATCAAGAAGATATTAACAGCTTTATTTAAAAATATGATTATCACCCAATTTGCCTTTATCCAGACACAACATGTAGTAGAATATTTCTTAGTAGTATTTCTATAGCGCAAGTTTCCAAATGGATAGTCATACACGGAATTATTTTTATACCTTCCTTTGCTGTTTAACATTTACATCTCATTTATAATCAAAGAGTGAACAATGAGAAATGTTTTCTAGCCATTATTCTATTTGACTTTCTATTTATTTAACTTTCATTCCATCTCTAACATAAAAAGCAAGATGGTCCTTTTGATCAAATTACCAAGGAAGCAGCAAATAGAGCTTTCCTTTATTGGAAGTAGTCAAGCAAATGAAGGAGAATTTGTGTCAGGAACTCTTCAATCTGGAATCCAGCACAGCGTTTAGGATTGGATTTGACAGAGTAAATAGCCCCTGCCAACCTCCTGATAACCTCAACAAGAGGTAGTCATGATACATGGCTGTCCAGAAAACAGCAGTTGAATCCCACTTCACTGGAGGAAGTGCCTTCTCAGCCATAAGAGATAGCAACGGCCTCCTCTACTGAGTAAGAATATAATCTCTATTCCCCTCTCCACCACAACTTCCAGGAGTCTGACACTGCCAATCAAATGAGGGCTCCAACAGTGCAACCAACACTACTGACATGGTAGAGGTGACCAAACTACAAATTCTGCATAATGTTTCAGTTGGCTTTAGAGAAGGCAGACAATCTGATATTCATAGGATCCAGTATGCTAGGGTTTCTGTCTCTTTATACTTCATTTTTTTTCTTCGTATTCCTTAACTTTATTAATGGAAGTTGAAATGCTGTGAAGTGCCAGCTTTTATTATCATTCCTGTTATTATTTACAAAATGGTGGGTAATCCACACCCTGCATGCACCTCCCAAATGAATTATAGCAACAAAATCTTGTGTCATGTCTTGGTCTAGACAAGGGGAGTTAAGCATTAAATTGCTAGTAGATCTCCCATTCATATGCCTATTCTTAACCTCACAACCTCTCCAAATGTCAGCCATGTCCTTTCTATTGATGTGACTGTGTCAGTGGATGGTACCTGAAGGTTCTCCAGAAAACTGGGAAGTTTAGTTTTGTTCCAAATCCTCAGAAGATGCCCAACTACACTTGCATTGATTTTTTTAAAAATTGGAATCCAATGTCTAAATTCCCTTATAAGTGCCAGGTAATCACACATCAATGCATCAATCAATCGATACCAAAATTAAGCATAAGTTTTCTTCTCTTCCTACTATCATAATCAAGCACCTTTAACAAGGTTAAAAAATGTCAAATATGAACTCAATGTAATATCTACCATCCTTTCAATCGCATGTTCAAGGGTACATTAAATATTGATAGTGATCATGATTTGATATCAAAACAGTTGAAATAGGTGTTGCATTATAAATACTTCTACAGATGTTTAAGGAAAGCAAATATTTTTTCATAAGATTCAGATTTCCCCTTGCCTTAGAGATGTATAACTCAACATTAACGAGAAAAAATAACAATTGAGCAATAACAGTTAGACTTATATACTGCTTCACAGTGCTTTACAGAACTCTCTAAACAGTTTACAGAATCAGCATATTGCCCCCAACAATGTGGGTCCTCATTTTACTGACCTCAGAAGGATGGAAGGCTGACTCACCCTTGAGCCGGTCAGGATCGAACTCCTGGCAGTGAGCAGAGTCAGCCTCCAATACTACATTCTAACCACTGCACCACCATGCCAATTTATTTTTATTTTTATTATTATTAATAATAATAATAATAATATTTAAAAGTAGACTGATAACTTTATTTAATTATTATCTATTAGAGTAATATCCTGTCTTTCTGCCAGGAGCCCAAGAAATTTTACAAGCATTGGCACTGAAATGCTTCTGACTCAAATCAGACTCCCAGGTTAGGCTCTTGGTCTCCAAAATAATATATATAATTAGAAATCGCTGAAATATTGTCCAAAGTCTCACATACTATCATATCTTCTTCTGTGCCCCTTATCAATATGTACAAATTCACAAAATGTCCAGGGGGCAAAAAGAGTTGCTGACCCCAACTAAAAAAATATTGTTAGAAACATTACAGTAATACACTTTTATTTACAATTTTAAAAAATGCCTGTTATTCTAGTTTCCTCAATTTGGTTTGCAGCACTGAATTTACTGAATCAGTAAAACTTGACAAATGTCTCACTTTTCCACTGATAACTGCAATTGTGCTTATTTGTGAAGACTTTATTTAGGTCAAAAAGATTTAGTAAATTCTTGTGTCATATACATCCAGAATAATGATTCATGTATGATGATTCCCGCATGTTGAATCACTAGTTTCTGAGAGATGCTCTTGGGCAAATACACAACACAAGGAGCTAATAAATTAGCCTTCTTCAACCTAATATTCTGAGGAAGTATTGACTTATCAATTGACTTATTCATTAATCCAACTAGTATGGCCGAGTTGGGGAAATATCATCTAAACCTAAATGTAAAGCTTCTATGTAAGATTGGGTCTTAGTCACAAATCTAAGCCCTTTGAACAGTAGATCCTCTTATTATAGGTAAGTAATATTCATCCCACCAAATATGCATTTAACTGCTTTACTAAATAAAATACAATCCCATGGAATCATTCTCTTCTATTTATTTCATAAAGCATGTTTTGTACACTACTAACAAACTTTTAAAAATAAAATAAATAAATAAATAAAATAAAAATCACCTATAAAGTCTAACGTGATTCAACTGGAGAATTAATTAACTTCATAATAATTATTGCAAAATACATGTATCAAAATGAAAATGTATAGTCCTTAATTGGAGCATGTTAAATCCTCCATACTTTTGTTCTGTCTTTCAATATATATTACAGCCCAATATAAATATATTAAAGCTGTAGTTAGCCTAATCAATGAAATTTAGTTAATAAATACTTCTAGAATCAGGATATAGATAAATCATGCTACATTTTAATAAACAACTGATTAAAATCAGGCATTTGCTATTCCATATGCTCTCTACCGATGTAGGGATGGGCCACAAATAACAGGCAGGTTATTATTATGCACAGGCAAGGTGCAGTGCTTAACCCTTTATTATTTCTGCCTGATTATCTGTTCTTGCACACATGCACCCTTTTTTCACTGAAATCACAGATTTGTAAAACATCAAAAATATAATAGCAGAGAAAAGCAGCATACTTCTGTTATAAAATCAAATAACAGGGTATAAAATGAGAATATGGTAAGACACTGTTCTGTTCCTACATAACCTGAAAGAAAATAAGGTCAGAGAATGAGCTACCTTCTTGGAGAAATTCTTAAAGCAAAACATTAAAAAGCAACGAAAAGACAGAACTTACATCTGCAGCATAACTTCATTTAAGAAAACTCCATCTAGAAGTGCAACATATTCTTCCAGGTTGGTTGCATTTTGTCCAGCTAAGGATCCAAATGTCTTAACCTAGAACACAGAACATATTTATCATCACTATGACATGAATTCTGCCTGTACTTGGCAAGAAATCATTTGTATAAATTCCATTACTGATCAACAAATGCTTACCCAGGTAACAAGTGGGCTGGATATGAAGACCTCCAAAAGAGGTGTGAATATCTCATTTTCCATGTTTTAATAAAATATCTGAATTATAAAAGGTTAGATGCTCTTCTTTGCGGTAATTCCGTGAAATGCCCAACGTCTTCAGGAAGAATTTACCCTGGCTAGTTCCCAAATAAAATTCAAAAGTAGTCAGAGCTGTGGCAACAAAGATTTCATTATCCACCTCGTCCAAAAACGGAGCGATCGGGAGGCCATGGACGTTCTTGGGGGTTTTTCGCCTACGGCTCCGATTGACTCTTTCTTCCTCCTCTCTCCGTGCTGAAGGGGAAGGAGAAAGGAGAAACCCGACGACGATCCTACATCAGCCGCAAACTCCCCCCCACCCCCCTCTCTCTCTAGGCTGCACCACCACAAGCAGGCAAGGCGCAGGCGAGCGAAGGGGAGCAAATTTCAAGAAAACTCTCCCCGACAGCTAATTTTAACCCCCAGCTAGCAAAAAACCCGTTATGACAGGAAAGGCAGAAATCGCATTCTCCTTCCCAATCACTCGAGAAGTCTCTTAGATTCAAGCTCAGAAGAAATCGCCCTCTTTCCTACCCAAGCTGATCTCCCCAACACACACACATACACACACGTTCCCCCCCTTCCCCGGCAGATAGGACGGCCGCCGCTTATGCGCTCACCCACCCAAGAGCCTCGCGCTGCCGCTTTCTGTGCCACCTCTATTTCTCGCCTCGTCCCCGCAACCTTCCTTACTTTATGGGAAACTGAGCAACACCCATCAAAAATGAAGCAGAGCCCCACCCCCTCGCCTAGTCCCTCAGCGCTCGCAATTGCTCGCTCGCTCCCGCTCGGTTCCAAGGCTACCGGCAGCTCCAGCCTCTCCCCTCCACAGCTTTTTCCACAACCTCGGCCCCTCGCTCACTCCCACCCCACAACAGCCGACTTCTTCGCCTCCGGAAACCCTTATTATTCGCTCTTCCTCTACCCCCACCGCGCTACCCCCGTTTTATTCCCCCCCCCCTTCTAGTACTTCAGTTCCAGGAGCGGTCCTTCCAGCCACTCCCCCAGCCTACCACCCTTCCCTTCCCTTCTAGGGACTAATTTTCCGCTTGCGGGTGCACACCCACTCCCTGAAGTAACGGCCACCGATCTTCAACAGATTCGCATGGCTCACACGCGCACTCCCCTTCCTTTCGCTTCTGTAAGGAAGAGGAGAGAGAGATCCCTCCGCAAAGCAGACTAAAGAGGGGAAAGGGGGGGTTGACTTTTTTTTTCTTTGCAATCTGTAGGTTTCGACTTTATTCTTCCGCCGCTGGACTGACTGATGTTGGAATTAAGGGAAGGGGAGGGACGAGCGTTGAGGAAGGCAGAAAAACCGCTGCAGGGCGCGCGAGAGGAGCGCACCCGGGTCGGCCGCCGCTGCAGACCCAGCGAAGGGCGCGCGCCGAGCAGCTTATAATGGAGCTAGAAGGAAAAAAAAACCTAGTATGCTTGGGAAGAGGGTAGCATGATAAAGAGGTACATGACATGCTACCCATCCAGGAACTCTGTGGCTTGAGTAATTATGTAATGTTTGAATGTTCCTCTGGATCCTGCTTTCGTTTCATTTGCACATTAGAAAAAGATGGGTGAACATCAATATGTTATATGTAGATCTTTATGACATTAAAGGAATCGTGTGTGAATTCCTTATATGGGGAAGGCTGGAAAGATTAAATATATTTTTGTCCATATTAGAAGGGACTAATTCTACTTCCATCATATACACACATCCCCCAAAGCAAAATTACTACACCTTAATCCTGTCTGCATTGCATGGATGTTAATGGGTTCTGTGATTATTTATCCCATGGCTATCGTTCTGTTGGAGGGTCTTCATTGCATTTGGTGGCTCTAAATCTACTCCTTAGTTTACTGTAATCAGATCTCTCTGGCTGCCTTTCTATTAGAGGACATTTCAGTTTAAGCATCTTACACGACTTCCAGAATGAAATATTTTAGTTCCAATATTACCATCATGGTCCAATTGGTGTCTTTCAAGTCCCAGTGATGGCTCTTGTACAGAGGGGCCATTTTTTTCTAGTCTCTGAGCTATCATTCTGAGAAGCCATTGTTCCACCATTCCGTTGGGTCGTGCAAATCTCCAGTATTGTGGGAGTTCATTAACATCTGATTTAAAAGTTTACCAACTAGGACGAACATACATAAAAATATAGTAGAAAATAAGACTAACGTTTAATGTAATAAAATAAATGCAATATTTCTATCACTCTGGCATGATAGTTTATATTTTAAAATAATAAAACAAGCTTATACAATATAAAACCTTTTGCCTCATTCAACTCTTTTTTAGGACATTCCTTAGTCTACCATTGAAAAGGTATATGCAAAAGAAAAAAGGGCAAGTCAGATGAGAGTTGGCAGAGTAATCAATAGCTCTCATTGTAATCTAGGACACAGAAGAACAGAGATAACTACTGGCAGATATGTCTTCCCAAAGGTGTCATCCAATTAAACTAATTGCTGCTAGATTCAAGACACAAACCCCCCACTGTGTTTTATTGCACTTTAGATACCAACAAATTTATTATAGCAAAAGTTTTCATGAATTTATAAATGAATTTATAAATGAATTTATCAGATGCATGAAGCATTATGCTAATATCTTCGGAATGGGGCGGTATATAAATATATATATAATAATAATAATAATAATAATAATAATAATAATAATAATAATAATAATAATAATAATAATAATAATAATA